>JALLAY010000623.1:0-13738 GCA_036939635.1 Cyclotella baltica
CATGGAAAATGGACTTTTGCTTTTGTTGGAATGATGCAATGCCATTGAAAACCATGGTGAGATTGTTGCTACATGTAAAAACTCTGAGAATTAGAAGGTGTGGTTCATTCCTGTGATTTGGCTCTACGTGCAACTGAGCTATGTTTTGCCTTGTTGCACTACTGCAATTTATCTTAAAAGGGGTAATTCTCCATTCTTTATTTTCATGCAGTATCCATGAGTCTTTGAAAACTAAACCATTAACCATTGGAGACGCAGTTCAACATTTTGTTATGAAAGTTTCATGTTCTAAAATTAGAAATTGACATGTGTGTTTTGTGGTGCCAAGTTCAACAAACTATTGACTATCAACAGAGCAATTGGGGTCACGGCAAATGCCTCCTGGTTCATATTCATATCGCTACAGTCATTCTTTCTTTGGAAGGAAATTTGAGGATGAGAGAGAATATGAGAGAATTCAGCATGGATGATACAAAACCCAGACTTGAGAGAAAACAAGCTACCACACATTCAAAACACTTCTTACCATATGGGTTACTTGTCTTTGAGCTATTACATGGACATGTCCTGTTTGGCTGACAACATGGATTTCACACATATTTTAAAATTGGGCCATCGGCATCACTTGAGAGAAAGATGTGCGGGATTCTTATGCAATACTGGTGCCCAATACTTCAAATAGTGTGCTTTATCCTGTATCAATTTGTTGAACTTGGAACCGTGAAGTGATTGGTGGTCTTCAGCGTCTCGTCCAGATGAACTGTCAGAAAGAATGACTCAGGTTGTAACAAAGGGAGCAAGCAAATCAAATCATCAACCGCGTTTATTGAATTTCTTCTGCACCATTAACACCTGCATCATCTCCTGTATCATCAAAGTCACTTTCATCGTCGGTTTCAGAGGCGATATCAACAGTTCCATCCTCAGTATTGTCAGCTTTTGACCATCTATCTGATAGTCCTCTCCAAATGACTGTAAACACAATAGATTGCAAGGCATTAGCAAATATTCTCGTCTTGAGACCTCTACCAAACAGCCCTTTCCATCCATCCGCCGCCAATATTAAACTGATGGCTTCGGCATAAGTTGCTCTTTTTCTCGAATGGTGTCCACTCGAAAATGACCCTTTAATTCTTCCATGTTCTACATCACTATCATCCCCTCTAGCCGCCAAAGCCTGCTTTGTTGTTTTGATAACTCTCATGAAATTAGCAACTGTGTCACTCACGATGCTTGAAGCAAGGCCTATAAAAGCATTTCTCCCATTGACAAACGGTATTAATGTCATGAGTACCTCGTTCCTTGACAACAAGTTGTATGTATAAAACCAAGGATAATGTCCTAAAAGGCAAGAAGGCATCCAATAATCTGTTAGGCAATATTTCAAAGTAAAACTAATTCCCAGATCCCGCACAATCTTACCAATAAAGGAAGAAAAGGCATTCGCCACGGCCCCAGAATACAACACCCCAACATCTCCCCTCATAACCTTCTCCATAAGCCTCTCAAACCCCCACCCACCCTCAATCTGCAACACAGTCTTACAAGTATCAATCGGCATCAACATCCCCCTAAACAGCCCAACCACCACCGCAGCCACTGCCACCTCTCTCGCCGGACCCCATGCCTGCGTGTACGGATTACTTTGTAGGAATAACGAAACTCCATCGTTGGCGGCCGTGGAAACGAATCGGACTAATGGTGCTTGGATTAAAGCAAATGGTAGGCCGGAGTAGAGACGTGGTAGACCGCCTGTGCTGTATAGATGGGTTAGGGATTGGAGGAATGTGGATCCGTAGCGGTATTGGTAGTTTATTACGGTTCTCTGTGTTATAGATGGAGAGAACATATGATGTATCAAGTGAAAAAATGAGTTAACAAATATGATAGCTAACGCAACACGATGAACGAAACACCAAAATACCATCTCTTCACATCATCTTCATTAATTAAAACCCTCACCAACCACATCAAACCCAAAACCTGAACGACACCGGCAACAGCACCAGGCACTCCTCCACCAATAGCTTTACGCACGGCCCGTTGGAATATATCGCCGGCATTGTTTTTTGGCTGTATTTCTGGAACTGGCAGAAGCGTTGTTGTGTCTTCGACTGTGGAATTAGTGATGGAGGTGGTGTATGTTAGAGAGGAGAGGTGGAGGAGAAGGATGAGGAGGAGCCATGGTCGTGTTGGCATCATCGAATGATATGAACGAATGGTTGTGGGCTGTTGTAGCTGTTGTGGGAGGTGAAATAACAATAACAATGCATCGCCGCTGCAAGATTCTTTACATTTTTATTTACTTGTTTTCTAGAAGATTATCTACATTTTATTCATTTTGAAGAAAGGTGGGGGAAAAGACTAGTAGTATGGTGGTGATGATGATGACTATCTTACTATGTCATTTGCAGCTGAATACACAGCATCAGACAATGAATCTTAGATATTAGGGGGCTTGGGATAGGGCACTGGTTGGGGGTAACGAAAGGAGGTGGAGGTTGTGTGGAAGGGCTCTGTGATTGGCATACGGGGGTCTGAGCGCAAAAGCCTGGGAGAGGAGGGGTAGTACTGAGGGTTCCACACTATGCATCTCAGATGAATGGCGAGGGCAGTGGAGATGATAAGGCCCGCCTTTTAGAGTGCAAACTCGTTAGGGGCAAGTGCTGCGTGGGAGTGGTCGTGGAAAAATGTGATGGTATTTCTTGGTTTGTTTCCAACAGTGGAAGACATGGTGGAGAAGGCTAATTTGGTTGGGTGCAGAGGTAACACGATGGTACATATGGGCTGCGGTGGAAAGGTTGTTGGAGAAGCGCAGCGATGTGTTCAGGGCTTTGGGGCCAAACAGGAACAGGAAGGTGTGGGACATGTTACCCCATCTTCCGTAGGGGCTGATGACGAGTGCGATGAGGACCATATTAAGATCTAAGAGGCTACCAATGATGTGACTTACCGACACTTAGGTGGATTATAATTGCTTGTGTAGCTACGTCACTTTGATTATAAATGCACATCCCTTCACAGAAAACTAGCTAGAAAGTGAAGAAAACATTCTTGTGAAAACTGGGTTGAATTGAAAACATTCCTGACATTGAGTATTCCTGTTACTATTTCCATAAACACACTGTTCTCTCAAATGCCTTAGCTAGAATCTAACCCTAATTTGATTCCAAATCTCTTCAATTTCTTCTAGAACACTTTGCGCCAGGTGTGAGCTTGGTAAGAAAGGAAGACAACTCTTGTATGTGGTGGAATCCCTCATGAAAACCAAGTTTTCTGGAGGACACGGAAAACACATGAAAATCCCTTGTAATAGTTCAGACATATATTACTATAATGAATCGGTAATTGTTCTTTTGTTCAGTATGTTGTGAAGACAACTTTGAAACTGCCAACAAATTAATCCGGAACAGGATTAAGGCTTACCAAGAGTTGTGACTGAATTTTGTCCAGGTTTTGTCCAACTTTTGTCTGAGTTCAATCCAACATACATGGAAAATCTTTAGTCTTCAGATTTTGAACTCAGACAACAGTTGAACAGAACTTGCGTTGCACAGGACTTGGACAAAAGTCGGTCACAACTTGGTCAGAAGTTCTAAATTGATCCTTAATCGTGGTTTGTGATTTGGATTAATTTGTTGGCAACAGTTTTTATTGCTATTGCTGAAAAAATCTTTACAAAGAAATGTCAGGATTTGAGCAAACCGGCAATCACTTCTTTAATTTAGTATATTTCAGAACTATCAAAAGAGATTTTCCCTTTTTTCCGTGTTCTCCTGGCAGACTGATCTCTATCTGAAAGTGCTTATAAGCCTTCCTAACTACCAAGACTTTGTATTCATAAAAATCTTAATGCTAACACAACCACTGAATTGATGCTGCAAGCCGCTGGTTTCTCCAAAGTCATTTTTGGGGAGCCCAAATCTCTGGAAATTGCTTATCCATTTTCTCATATTTTAGACTGTGTGGAGATCCTCCATAGCATCTAGGTGAGCTAGAGGTGGTAGCAACAACAGTGGTGGTGGTGGTGATTGATGATAGTCATTCTGATGGATGAATGGTATGATAATGGTTGATGGTAGGTGATTTTAGGGGTAAACGGGGAGAGAAGAATCAGCCAGGGTGGCGCAAGCAGTGTCAGCAACTACCAAGAGTGCAGATGGATAGGTGGACATAGCTGTAGGGGCAGAAGTACTATGGATGCGACAGCATCAGCAACGGTACTGAATCAGCATTAAAAGCCTTTGATCAAGGACCCAAACTTCAGCATTCCTCGACCATGTACATTAGTAAGATACACAGCGGTCAACACGAAGAAAATGCAAAAACATAAATAATTTATTGGCTGTAAAATCCAACACACCCATCAAATGAACACAAAACTCCCATACTAAGTTGCGCAAAAACTAGTAGAGTATTTTTACAAAACAACTGACAAAAAGTTGCAAATATTTGCTAGATACTTAGACATTACACATAAGAAGAACATTGTCTTGTCTGTAGGATAGAGTTGAGTTCTTAATGTTGCCTTTCTTTACCTTAATGCTTTCAGACAGTTGCTAACCCAAATTTAAATAAATGGACCTCCATCACTATCGTTTGTAAAGCAGACAGGGCAGGTTTGTGTAGTGTATTAAATGATTGGTGATTTGGATGGAAAAAATGTTGGATCTTCGAAATCTTCAAAATCAGCATATTTATCGTTCTGTGTATTTGTTGGCACTTCAGAATCCAAGGGTTCATTCACAATATTTTCTTGTGTCACGGTAATGTTCTCGACAGTTTCTGGTGTTGAAGATGGCGCATATGTTGGATCTGCAGTAGCCAAAGTGATATTGTTTTCGTCATCGTTAGATGTCTCCTCGTTCTCAACAATTTCTGGATTTGGAGATGGAGCATATGTTGGATCTGCAGTAGCCAAAGTATCATTGCTTCCATCATTTGAAGTCTCCTCATTCTCAGGCACATGCACTTCAGATTCAGTTGTTATAGTTGGAGCATACGTAGGGTCTGCAGAAACGTTGGTGCTATTGTCTCCCCATGATAATTCACCAATACCACCAATAGGACTTTTCGATGGGCTGTATGTTCCATTTAACAGAGATTCATCCATCAAGTCACTACACCTCACAACACTAATTCCCTTGCTCCATTCATATAACTCTATATCATAATGAAACTTCTCCAACAAATACTCATACAAGGTTTCATTGTTAATCCTCTCCCGTGCACTCTTATGATAATGGTGATGCCTTGATTCAAACGAATCAGAAGTTATACGCAGTCCCAACTCATTACCCATTACCTCCATCGACTCATCCAAACACTCTTCATCCAAAACAAACGTAAACCTCTCCAACAAAGTTTTGGCCGATTCAAAACACTCTTGTAAATGATCTTCACCACACCCCCGCTTAGACGCCAGAACACGCAAAGCATAATTATCAGCACATCCATCCGTGGCATAATCCCAATAAAGCCTCTGGACTTCTTCATCGTTTGGATCGGGATCTGCCGCGTTGATAATTGTGTTGTGATATCCTCCACACTTGCCCCCGGCTAAAAATCTGTCGAGAGGGTCACGCATGACAATCATACTGACTAATGATGGATATTCCCAATTCATATTGTGCAAGTTTCCGAATCGGGGGTATTCCATGGACATGAAGTGGAAGTAGGGTCGGAAGGTTGTTACCATGATTTCTGCCGAGTTGTATTGAAGATTGTAGCGATTTATGTTTGGATCGTTGTCTGGCCAGGGCGTGCCGTCTCCTTGTTTGTTTTTCATGCAGGCAAAGGATGGTACGGGGCCGCATTCTTTCATTTTGGCGCAGACGCTTGTTCAAGCGTGGTGGGTTATGTGTATGCTGAGTATGAGTGCTTTGCCTGAGAGATAGTTGGATATTTGAGTTTGTTTTATTGACGTAGACGTATCGTCTGAATTTGAGTGTTGAGGTGAATTTGTTTCTGGTCCGGAAATCTGGTTTGATTGGGTTGGTAGATACGTCGGATTATAGGTTGGCGATGAGGTCGTGGGTTCTTTCGATGGAAAATATGTAGGCTCTGCGGATACTGCTGCTGCTGCCTCGGTGCTTCGTGCTGCTCCACTGTCACCTCTGTTTCGTTAAAATGCAGCAACTCGCCCACCATAGTCAGGTAAAAAGTACACCGCTGCAGCGCTGCAACCAAAAGTAGCCCGGCTAGACACAGGATTCTGCATCGGTCAAAGCAACAGCTCCCTCGCCACTCACCAAGCATCAACTGTTCTACTTCGTTGTCATCGTTCTCTGCAATGTTATCATGATATGATGAGTCGAGGGGTGAACCCCCCTTGCTTGTTACCTGCCATGTGACCATTGTCTCCGAGGTGCGTGGTGGGGGGTGACGGAGGTCCCGTCATAAAGCAGCGAGTGCCCATCATAAAGCAGCGAGTGCCCGTCATCAAGCAGCGAGTGCCCGTCATAAGCAGCGAGTGCCCGAAACCTCTCCAAATCCAAACCAACCAACAGCAACCTACAGCAACCCAATCCGCCATCCTCACTCGATGACAACACCCTATGATTTCTACATTTCGAATGAACGAGCTATGGCTTAGCATCTTTTCACCGGTGGACCTTTGATTTCGGGAGAAACAGTCTCTGTGCGTGCGCTGTCTCGATCTTAAAATTGACCAAGGTGCATATGATATATCCTTATGCCTTCGTTTGAGCTGCATGCTTTATTCAAGCCCAGTCAAGACATCTTGCATATAAAACGATAACGTATTGTAGGCTTGCAACCGCTTCGATCTGTTACCAATCTCTTTTTCTGAATGATTCAAGAGATCTTTCATCTGCAATGTATGTTTGCTTCTGATTTTTAATTTATTCAATTGCATCATTTTATGTCTACAACATGACAATTAATAATCTGCACATTGCATTTGATTCCAGATCTGACATTTGCAATTTTCTTTTCTCCATGATTCTCTCTAGAGCACACACCTAGGGATCATCTTATGATTGATCCTTGATACACAGCTGCAATAATTCATATGATAAATGTATACACGATTTGTTTTATTAATCACAAAGAGAAGACCATAATGACAAAATCCAGCAGTGATAAATGCACAACAGTCATCTTTATGACTGCAGCAGCTGTCATCACTCCATTGGCAATCATTGCAATCACAAAAGTTAGAAATTCCCTTTCACGCACCACACACAACAACAGAAATGGGCACCTACAAAAATCCAAAGTAATGATCACTCAACACTCTCTGCTCTGGGACAACATTCTAGACAGAATACGAAATTATCTCACTATATGCTTTAAATCTCAGTCCAAAGCAACCACGCAATATAACGACTTGAACGAAACTCGAATATCCAAAGGAGGCTACGAATCACTCATTGGCAACACGCCATTAATCTATCTCCCTCATATATCCTCATTACTCGGCAACAATGTCAAAATTTACGTAAAAATGGAGAATATGAATCCGGGTGGGACGGGAAAAGACCGTGCCGCCAGAAGTATGATTTTAGATGCTGAGAGGAAAGGCGAGTTGCCTCCTCCTTTGATCAATAGTCAACAGAGTTTCAATGGCAATAATACCAATCGAGAGTTGCAGAGACCAAGTGAACATAAATGCAACAACAACATACCCCCAGACATTCACAACGCAATCCAAAAAGCACTGCAATCCACCAAAACCCACGGTATAATAATCGAAGGAACCTCAGGCTCTACGGGTATTTCACTAGCCTCCATCTCCACCACTCGAGGACACGGAGTTATAGTCGTCATGCCTGATGATCAATCGTCTCAAAAACGTGAATTTTTAGAAAGACTGGGATGTGGGGTTGTAGTCGTTAAGAATTGCAGTATTTCGAATCCCGGTCATTATGTTAATGTTGCCAAGAGGATATGGGAATGGGTTGAGGTTGAGAGGTGGTATGATGGTTGGTATTGGGAGCGATTGAATGGTGTCGATGGCAAGTGTAGGGGGGAGAATGGAAAAGATATTGCAAATGAATGTCCTAGATTGATCAAGGCAGCTTTTATGAATCAATTTGAGAACCTATCGAACTTACAGTCACACTATTACTCCACGGGTCCTGAGATTTATCATCAGTTGAATGGCTCTGTCGATGCATTTGTAATGTCTGCCGGTACCGGGGGTACAATTGTCGGAGTGGGTGGATATCTAAAAGACAAGTGGTGGATGGATCATGGTAAAAGCAACTGCAGACAAAGTCTCCCTCCCAGAATAGTTCTTGTCGATCCTCCCGGTTCTTCGTTATACAACAAAGTCAAATTTGGAGTAGCGTATGCATCTCAAATGTCCGAGCAGAGGCTACGGCGCCATAGATACGACACATTGGCAGAGGGGATTGGATTAGATCGCATCACGGCTAATTTTGGTTTGGGATGTGTCGATATTGGATGGGGGATATGTGGTGGTAGTTTTAGATCACAAATGGATGGATTATTGAATGAAGAGGACGCATCCAACAGTTGTACAACATCACAGCAATCAAAAGTAATAGATGATGCCATCTCCATTACGGATCAACAGGCGGTCTACACGGCACATTATCTTTTACGACATGAGGGTTTGTTTGTCGGTTCAAGTTCTGCCATGAATATTGCGGGTGCCGTTATACTGGCAAGGTCAATGCCTCCCGGTTCGAATGTGGTCACTGTTGTTTGTGATGGAGGACAGAGGCATACTGCTAGGTTTTGGAATAGATCCTTTATTGAGGGGTGGGGTTTGATATGGCCAGGATCAACTGATGGTGTTAATGGCAGTGGTGATTGTTTGAAGAATGAAAATGTGAATTTACTGCAAGTGCTGGGAGTTGGAACTATGAATGCTGCATAATTGACGAGTTTTGTTGGGTCAACAATTGGAATGAAAGCAAGCAACTTTATTTCTCATGTCAAGGTGGTGAGCTGTCTAGTTAGGCCTTCAATAGCACTCTGCATCTTTGCTTTTTGCTCGTTTTGAGTGGCTTCTAATATTGCTGTTTTTCTTTCTGCCTCGATACGAAGCAATCCTTAAGCGATATTGACGGCAGAAGATATTTGATACTGAGTTCACATCCAAAATTACAGCAAACAACAGATACATGAATACTGCTTACGTTCAGTCTCCAGAGAATTCCTCAATGAAATAGCTTCCTCCTCCAAAGTCATCCTTGCTTCCTTCATCTCTAAACCATGGTGATGAAGCAACTGTTCTTCTCTTGCCTTCCAATCCGATTGTTCCTTCTTATGCTTCTCCTCCAAAGACAGAATAGCCTTCTCTTGGTTCGACGAGCGTTCACGGATCAGTTTATTTTCACGATGCATTCGTTTGATTGATGCACGTAGGTCAGATTCTTGCTCCTTTGATTGCAGACGTAGCTTGTCTAATGCAGTTTGTAAGTCAGCATTCTTTGTCTTTTCAGTGTCCAACAATGCTCTCTCGACAGTGGAAACTCGTGAGGCTTGCATTTCATCATTGATATGGTCAAGTTGTGATTGCAATTTATCGTTTCTATTTTCCAAGCGTGAATTGGCCTTCCTACATTCTTTAATGTGTCTAATCAGTTCATCGTTTTCATTTGTAGCTGCTTTCATTTTCTGTTCCAGTTTCTCAACCAATGAATTTTTCTCGCTTTCTGTTGACTTGAGCTTGTCGATTTGGAGCTCCATTTCAGCAATATTAACCACCTTCATTTCGATCTCTTGGCGCATTTCGAGTGCTCTCTTCTGCTGTTTGGCTACTGTGGTGGCAAGGTGCTCCTTTGCAGACTGCATGCGTTCATATTTCGCTTCCAATTCAGACATTTTGCGGTTGTGACTGTGTAGAATTTCTGTAGCCTGTCTCTCTGCTAAGACGGCTTGCTCGGCCTTTGCTTTGTCATCGGCAGATCTCGTGGCGACTTGCTCAAATGCATTCTTGAGTTGTTTGATGGCAGCATCTTTTTGGATAATTTCTAGTCTTGATTCCTCAAGCTCAGTCTTGTACGAAGCGATGGCATCATTCGTTTGTTTGTTTGACAGACATTTCTCTGATTCCATGCTTGCTCTTTTGCTTCTCTCGACTTGCAACTCTTCTTTTGTAGTGTGCAATTCTTTTGTCGAAGCTTCCAAATCTGCTCTGAGGCTTATCGTCAGCTTTGCGTACACGTCATTTTTATCAGTTAAGCTCTTTACTTTAGACTGCAATTGCTGAATGGTCGATTGAAAGTCACCAATCTTGTTGCCAGACGCTTTCTCCAAATCTTGGCACCTCTCCTTTTCAACTTGAAGCTGTTGATGTAGCTCTTGAATGGCATCAGTGAGTTCTGAAGCCTTTTTGTGAGCAATTTGCTCGGCCTTAATTGATAGATTCAGTTTATGTTTGCTTCTCTCTGTCTCCTTGATCAAATCGCTCGTTTTCTTGTGCAATTTCTTCTTGTCTGACAATGAGCATTTCATTTTGCTATTCAATTCAATGACACATGTAAATAGCCTCCAACGAGAAAAGGCGAGATAAATTGTTGTCTGTTTTCGTCTACGTTCAATGAAGGTCATTTTCAACGCAGCCCCTGCAATGGCCAACCTTTGCCGTCTTTGCTTTTCAGCAGCAGAATCGCCTACGCTTTGTGGCTTGACGGGTGATTTGTTTTGGCGGGTTTGGGGGGCTTCAGTTGAGGCTCTATCAATGGAATCGCCACGATCTATTTGTGCAACCTTGAGTAGATTGCTTGTCAGATCAGATTGCTGTCTTACAATTGCAGATAAGGATGCAACTTGTTGTTCGAGATTCGCAATTTGTTGGTCTCCTGGATTATGATTATGGCACTGAGTCAGATCGTCGCAACCATGGTCAACAAAGCTTTCATCTGAGTATTCCGAGTTGCATTGGGGATGTGCAACATTTGGTTCAGCCTGTTGTTCGTCATTGGATACATCAATTTCATACGACCTCGCCAACTTACGCCGCACACTCATTCGCTCTTCACGAGTGATCAATACACCATCCAGTTGTCTCAGGGTGTCACCCAAAATAAATATTACCTTCTCGCGATACATCTTCTTATTGCAGACGGGATTGTTCCTATCTGAGTCAATGCCACGTAGCTGAATACTTCGCAGTCGGCCGCGAAATTTGTGCAGCGTCTGTAGCAATGTCGTCAAAGACTTCAATCGATTATTGGTTCCAACAAAGTGAATTAGCTCAGGAAACATTGTATCGAAATCCATCGGAAGCTGGGAAAGATAGTTGTGAGACAGATCGAGATGCTCTAGACAAGGCAAAAGTGGGATGCTGTCGCCGTTGGAATTCTTGATACAGATCAATGAGCGGAGACTCTTCTCAGTGAGTCCATTTGATGATAGGTTTAGTTTCAAAAGCCTCGATGTCATTGCTAGCAACGAGAATCGCTTTGGACTAGTGAACTGAGCCAGTTCGCAACCTTCATGCAGGCTATTTGAGCTCAAATCGAGTTCTACGACTTGCTGCAAGCAATTTTCTTTGGAGAATATATCATCTGCATCTCTAGTTTTCACACTGTTGCGATGCTGCTGCCCTCTCACTGTGACTTCCAATGATCTGATTTTGTTGCCGTGAAAGCTAACATGTGTAGCCTTTTTCTTTACAAGGTCTATCACAATGGTAGGAGAGATCTTCGGGCCAATCCCGGCTGCCACATGAGACACCCGAAAAACAGCCATGTGAGCGAGAGCTGGATGGCTGGACGATAGTATTGTTCACAAACAAAAGCTCGAAGATTCCTCTGAAGTGTGTCAATGGTCAAATGGGTCAAATAATATTATGATATCTCTATGCTTGATTCACTTTAAATTAAAACTTAAACAATACAAGTGAAAGTTTAATTCTATGGATTGGTTGACTTTAATTGGTAATTACTGCAGAAAGAAAACAATGAATTTGATTGGAGAAAATCAAAGGACGCTTAAAAATAAGAACATCCATGTTTATGTACCACAATCTAGAGAAATACCCAAGTAAATTAAGTATACTTAATCAAAAAGAGTCCTGTCTTTCTTGCTGATTTACTATCAGATTTCAATAACAATATACTAATTTCTTGTTGAACTCTGATCCAAAGCCACAAATGAATCAACAGCCTTTCTCAACGCCACACCATCTCCTCCCTTAAAATCCTGATCCAACGCACTAGCAAAAACTGCCATAATGTTCCCATCTCTCGAATTCAAAGTAGCCTTGGCAACTGTACTCCTATACAACTCAGTAACCCCCATAGTTTCCATAAGCAACTCTGGCTTTTCAACGTTTATCTGCTGCTGTAATGAAAATGAAAGAGTCATCCCATCGTCTGACAGTTGTACTGATTTTTTATCTAAAATGGCAGAGTTGACGGTTCCCGGTTTGTCCTTTTCGCGTCGTCGGATGATTAGTGTGGCTATGGTGGCGGGATCACCTATGGAGGTGAAAGTTGATAAGTCGCCGGTGGGAGTGATCCCTTCTTCTTCGAGGAGAGCCTTGGTGGGAAATCTTTATGTAAAAATGATATGAACAGAAGGTTAGCTTTGGCACTTGGCATATTCGATGATACAAACCACGCACAAACAAAAACAGGATCAACAATACAGTTTAAACGTAGTAAACAACTTACCTCTCCACAGCAACAACCTCAGCCTTCCCCATATCCCCCGCAGTAAAAATAGTCCCACCCCTCCGACCCTTTCCCGTCTTGGCATCGGGCAAATCTCCCTTTGAAGTGCGTCGAATCGCAAAGAATCGCTGGGGTACAGAAATAGCAAAAAGTTCATCCGTCACCATCTTCATTGGCACTTCCTCCTCTAATGCGACAGTCTCAGCGTAGGATGGAGGTGATGCCAATATTAAAGCTGCAGTGGATTGGAGGAGGATGCGACGGCTGTTGGAGATTGGTGTGCTACAACATGGTGAGCTGTCGAGATTTACGACGCTTTTTGGGGTTGTGGGGGTTATTTTTCGTGGAGCTGTTCCGAAGGCATTGGCGGTGCTTATTTGGTAGAGGAGCGCCACTATCCATGCGACATTTATTATGGATGTTGGTGTTTTGTTTACGAGACGGATTACCATGGTGAAATCATAAAACATAAAAGTGGGTTTGAGTCAATTTGAGTTGGTTTTTGAGTGGGTTGACTTTGAGGGTTTTGAGGGCGAGGCATGGCGGGCGCAGGGCGGACAGGCAGGACACAAACCCCCTGATCCAGGGGCATAAGTCAAGGCCAGATCTTTTGCCTTACAGCCAAATATGCTGTGAAATCGAAAGCATCAGGGAGGGTAGATGGGTGAAAGTAAAACTCAAATGAAAGCACCAGATGGATAAGACGTTGTTTTTCTCCGAACGAAGCTAATTGCTGAAAGTGGTCCATAATAATCACAAACTATGTTGGAGGCTGGTTCAGTGTCCTTTGGACTTCTCTTCTTGGTCTTTTGGTTGCCATCAAGTGATGTATGGCTCCCAGGATTCAACGAGATACATATAAAGACTACAGCCTTCTTGAACAGCCCCACAAGTCACAACTACGATTGGGCCTATGTCCTATTCATGTTTCTGCTCACCATACCAAGAGATGGTGATCTTGGATGGTAAGTAAAAGATCAAGTAGACTATAGACTCATTCTAAGTTACTTTTTCACTAAACCTGAAAGTGAAAAAGCACTCCAAGTTGCTAATTCTACATACTGATTCCTACATAGAATCTCTGTAGAAAACCACCTCCACCATGGTACAGCAGTAACAAT
>JALLAY010000624.1:0-14007 GCA_036939635.1 Cyclotella baltica
CCTGTGCTCTTCCGATCTAGCAAAAGGACTGGAAGAGACAAAGAGGAATCTTTTTACTGAGAGCAAAAGAACTGGAAAAGTGCTTTAACATCTTCAAAAAGACAAGACCATCAGCAAAGAGTTTCACCAGATTCATGACATGGAGAGCTCATCTAGGGCAAGAGAGTCAAGGCCCAAGGCCTTCGATTATTTGATGTACATCAAAGTCAAGGGACATTGTAAGGTCAAATTACAAGGATGTGCTGATAGAAGTAGAAGGACCTGTCATGACCACACATTAGGGTTATTTCTTAAGGTTATCTCAGGTGGACGGATGTAAGTACTCTAATGTAGTATAAGCCTACAGATAGAAGTCACATCCATCCACCTAAGATGACAGTATCATGACAGGACCCAGCAACGGTATACCCCTAAAACAAAATCTTTTTTGCCAACAGTAAGTCTGTCTAGGCTTATTATGGCATGCGTCATAGATGCCTTTGAAAATAGAGATGTAGCAATCGTTGACATACCAGGGGCAATTCTCAAACAAAGATGCTCAAAAACAAAAATGAATAAGATGTGCATATCATGACCAAAGACAAGAAGATCACCCATCTTTCTGCAAAACAATCACCGGAGACATACTAAGAATACTTTGTGGACAGATGGGGGCAGGATATTATTTATACTGACTGCAAGCTGAATGTGACCCATTGGGGCACTCTCAAAGCATCACTACTGATCTTGAATAACTTGTGTGAGTACCTCAACAGAAGGGTTTGAAATCAACACATATGGCTGGTGTGTGGCCAAAAAAATGATCAACAGCAAGCAGTTCACAGTTATGTGGCACGTGGAAGATCTTAAGATTTATCACATGAACCCCAAAGCTGTATCGGGAATCATTGTATTGCTCAAGGATGTACAGCAAGATAAACCCACTAATAGTCAGGTGGAAAGGTTCATAATTATCAACGTATTGATCTGGAATTTTCCAAGCAAAGCAAGGTCATTGTAATGTCAGGAATAGCATACACTACACCCCAGCTACAGATTATTTATTTAAGACTAGGAATCACACAGAAAAACTGAATGATGGCATATTGCAGAGTCATTCCATAGGATAATGACAAAACTTATTTGTCTATGAATGGGACCGACCAGATAGATATTCAAACTGTTCTCTGCAAAAGGGTTGTGATCTCTGACACAAATGATTACAAGAAATTAGTCTATTTATGTGATTGAGTACCTGTGTAGAACCAAGTGTCTGTACATTACTCTGCAGGGAGACCATCTAGACCAAAACACGATGTTCATCAATGAATTGTTTTCAGTACACAATGACATAAAGAGACACATCTGAAACTTTCACTAGTCAAAAATTAACATCACAAGCTCTGCAGAGGCCGAAGTCTTTGTAGCTCACTACATCATGTTATCTATCCTCATCAGAAGCAATACTCGAAGAAAACAGTGTTGCAGCAGCAAGAGATCATATTATCATATGAACATTCAATTCTTTTTCTTGGTTGACTCCATTCAGTGTGGACTCATAGATGGTAAGTACCCCTCCCCTGAAAACATGGTTCTGGATTTCTTTGCCAAGCCACTAATACTCTGTAGTTGCGCAGTATTTTTATAAACTGTGAGTATGATAAATTTGGCCCGGTTGGTAATAATGACACTTATAGGAATATCCTCACGGACAATGATTCTGAGGCTACCGATGACACTGCTAACATCAAGGCCAACAATGAAGCCTCATGGGAGTGTATTGGAAATGTGATTTGCAGGAAGTGGGACTGATATAGCATCCATGATACATAAATCATTTGAACAATGACCAATGATAAAAGATAGACAGCCAATGAGAAGAAGATCAAAATTTTGACAAACAAGTCGACAATTATAGTTGTAGCCGAGTGAAATATGTGAGACCTGGATATGGTCTCACAATCCAACAATGATCTAGTGTTTCAATAGTCTACTAACTACTATAAGTAGTAGATCATTGAGTTGGACTTATTGCCTGCTGTGGGTTGCTACAAGGGTGTGCTTTCCGCAATTTCTTTGAAAAGGATTGAGAAATCTCATTTATGGTTAAGATTGCAAGAGTCTGTCTTCAACACACACTAACTAAGGCATCAAATCCAGTAACTAGCAAATCAATGCATTCAAGAGAACTATTAGAAGTAGAAGAGATATCACTGGCAAATAATTGAAGTTGAAGAGGCGAGTTAATCAATTTTTCTAATTCTGCTTTGGATGAAAATTTGTACTATTCATCACACTGTTACTCTCTTTTATACATTATTTGCAGGGTTCACACTAACCAGACTCTGTTGGTGATGTGTATTTTAATTCATTAGAAGCACTCTCCCAAACACTAAGTCATTCAGTAGACATAATAATATTTTTTCATTACTATATCTAATTCATCTCAAATGCAAGTCCAGACAACTAAATTAGCACATTCTGTATGCATGGTTGGATGATTAATTTTTTATAATTAATGTAACCTGTTTCACAAAAACATGATATGATCATTGATTAATTATTTATATTCCCTTCTTTAATTCATCTGTTTTTAAATACTTGTGTTTCTCTGCTTAAAAACTTTTCTCTACTGATCAATTAGCACCATTTTTATATCTACAACTAATCAAAGCAATTTCCTTTTTAGAGTTCCCCAAGCAAACTGTGCTAGGAGGACCTTAACCAACGGGTGGTCATGAATCATATCACGTAACCAAAGATAAGTACGATAGTTTTGCAAAATATTCATATCAACCCTAGTTTTTCTCACTCATAGCATCCATCTCTGGGGTGAGAGTGTGGTTAGATAGTAACTGACATTAATCAGTAAGTAGGTTCTTTCGGGAACAAGTAACACATGACACCAAATTGGTTCAGTAAAAGATGTGTAATAATGTGGTGTGTTGATCTTCACAGTGTAAACTGTATTTCAGTGCAATTTCAATTCTTTGAAAAAGGCACAAATTGATAGATCAATAAACGAACCTTAACCACAACTCACCATTGATCATCGTAGAAAAAGTTTGACTAGTTAGTACTTTATTAATGAACAATCTATGGGTGGAGATGCCGTTCTAAATGAGACTTAAGTATAACTATTAGATACGAAGTCAACCCCTCTTCAAAACAGTCTAGCAAACCAAGATATCAACACATCAATCCAATTCATCAAATCTGATCAAGCCAAGTCTAGTGGGTACTCCTAATGAACACAATATCGCAAAGAAGGGTAGCGGCAACGATTCCACTTAACCAAGCTGTTATAACTTTTTACAAAGAGCATTGTCGGACCGGAAGAATCCAAACAACAGCTCATTTATTCAATTTAACGGTAAAGGCCGTTGTTGATACGGTCAATGACGTATTCAGCTGCGGGCTCCTTAACTGTGAATCGGGATTCGTTCTTCTTAATAATATCCTTTTCTGCTTGGGAGAGTCCTGGGATGTTGTATACATCTGCTACACTCTTGTATGGTCCGTGGGATACAATCTTTCCAGCGGCATTTGGGTACATTCCCTGAATACGAAGGTAAGAGCGAACATTGGAATTGTTAAGATCGATGATGTTACTTCCTCCGAGGTAGGCAACATTTTCGTAGTCAACTTTGGCGTTGGCTGCGATGGGGAGGGCAGCAGCTCCGAAGGCAGCAGCAGCGCCGAAGAATGCACGACGGTCAGTCTCGGCATTAAGGGCGGTCTTAGCCGCGGGTTGTGCGTTGGGTGCGAACGCAGCGGCGGAACTGAAAACGAGTAAGTAAAAAACACGGAGGGTTAGAAAAAACATATCAAACCTCAACAAACACATCCTTGCATGAATCCACAACAAAACTGCATCAGTCTTCAGGATAGCAGGCGGAATGCAATTGGAAAATTCTCGATTGAAGTCAGCCTGTTCTTTCTTGTTCAGTTGGGGTCGTCTATCCTAAGGATCTCACACACGGCAATCCCAGATTTTGTAAAAAGCCAACTCAAGTATTGTTCATCAACAAACCGTCAAACCCAATGGCACCCGCAGCTACAGTCCATTCCAATAATCCAGCACTAGCTTGGGTGCATCTCTTAACTTACGAGACAAGGGCGGCGACAACGGCGAGCTTCATCTTGGTTTATTTAGTTGCAAGAGGGGGTAAATTGTATAATGTGAAGGTCTGATACAACGGAGGCGTGTATCGACGGAAATCCCATTTGGGAGATGGTGTGACTGACGTTGAAGGTTGTTGAAGATCGCGTGAAGAGACTGACGACGGACAAACCGTAACCTTTCACGATTTTATCATAGGATCAGAAATCCAATGCCTGATTTTATAATATTAAAGGTTTCGAAGATCTAGAAAAATACTAATTCCTATGTGGGCAACCGGGCAACAGGTTATTTAGGTATCGATGAAAATCATTTTTGTCTTAACGAAGCAAAACGAAGTGACACTGACATCGGATTCCTTGAGAATGGATGCCAACTCCTCCTCCTCCCGACGTTTTTACACACAAAAGGTAATTTTGTTTTATGCTTCATTTGTATACCTGTAAATCTAAGATTTTTCCAAAGGACCAACAGAATTCTCAGAGAAGATTTTTGTTGCCAATCTTAATTTCAGAATCATGTTTAAAAACACAATCTTCTCATCATGCGCTAAAACCTTCTGTCCGCCAAAAATTTGGGCAAGAGACAGGGCACGCGCTCCTGTCTGTTCCATCAACACAAGTATTGCCTCTGAGAAAATTTGGCGACTCGCCTTAATTAATCAAAGTCGAACCTGCATGTTTTGTCATTAGCTTTCGCACACATGTTGGGGAATACACAAGAAACCCAACCCCACTCTCAGACTCTCAGCACCGTCAGCAGTCCGGGAGTTGGATGGGAAGCGCAAGTCTTTTGTGAACGAATTCAACAGAGCCAACAAAAAACTCATTGGCATTCGAACAGACAAGTTTATCACGTGTTTTTGTCGATCTCTCCGCGTGCTTCAAATCACCTGTTGCATTCCGCAGTGTCCTTATTGACGGACCCGTTTGCCTTTAACTCAAGCTTGTTATCGATTGATCAATCCGGCGCAACAGAACTGCTGCCACTGCTGCCGCTGAGCCATCAATCATCGCCCCCTTGCGTCTCCCCAACGAGGGCGCCATTTATTGATTTCCCTTGCCTCCAATCTCGGCAAGTGGCGCCATAGTTAGATAGGCCACTTCCCTCCGTTCTTCGATTGGGTGTCAAGCGCAGATTAATTTATTGCGGCAAGGGGATCATTCTCGCCGACAGCAACCGAATAATATTTTCATCTATTTTTATTGCGGTCGACACAAGACGTGTGAAGGAACATAAATAATGAACATGGCTCCAGCTACTACTGTTCAGACGTTGATGTGAGTTGTTGTTGCGGTGCTGGTTTTAATGTGACTTTTCATGTCTGATTGATTTATTGATTGAATTGATCGTTCTGTTGATCGCCCTTGCTGAAGATATCTCACTAATTATTTTATTCTGACTCGTTCTCATCATGTCGATGACCCACGAATCCATATCTTATAGGCGCTCATCAGAAACATCTCTACACCCCCCAATAATGAATACAGTCACCGGCAACACGGACTCCATTGTCTCGTCGTCCTCTGACACCTCCCCCCTCGCTGCCGCGGGACCAAAGCACTTTGCCACGCCCCAGAGACTCAAGCTTCAAAACACAGTCACGCCCAGCACAGTGGGGGGAACCCCGAACGAAGCCAAATCTCAAGGAAATGTCGGTGTCGCCATCAAATCCGAACAAGTGGCAATCCAACAGGCTCCCACAAGCAGCATCCAGCCGAAAGATTTCAAATCATCCGGGGGGAAATCGCCAGCCCCCTCCATCAAGTTGGGACCTCGTCTAACGGGGACCGGGGGGAAATCCCCCGCCAGAGCCATGTCACTCATGCCACGAAAGAGTCCATCCAATGCCTCCTCCAAAGAGAACATGGATGCCGCCAAGGCAGTCGGTAACGCAGCCAAACGAAATTTAGGAAGTGCCATGAAAAAGGGGGAATTGAATTTAAAATCTGCGTCGGTCAAACCAGAAACTCCAATTCTTCCCCCCAATCAATTCTTGGCGGCTAAAATCTCCCCCCTTCGATCGTCGTCTCGAGTAAAGAAGAGAGATTCTCCCCATCCTTCTACGGAACAGATTGAGGCTCCTCCCCCTTCGCGTAGTCCTCTTCCCGACATTGCCAAGGCGGAATTACTGTCTCCGTGTGGAATGTATTTGACTCCCCGAACACCGAAATTAGCTCCCTCAGAATCCAAGGCGGCAACAGCAGCAGCGGCACCCCTCACCCCCTCCAACTTTGCCAGTGACTTTGGCAAAGGCCCCATTGCAGATTCCGAATCCTCCGGAGTATTCGCCTGGCTCCACTCCCCCACCATGCTCAGCTCCAACGGCCTCTTTTCACCCAACGGAGGGTTAATTCAATCCCTCACCAACACACCCAGAGGAATGTATGGTTTCTCCAGTAAAACTCCCACGCCCTTGGCGACATTGGGCCAGGCTCAATCGTCCTTCTTTTTCAGCGAGGAAGGTCTCGTTAATGGAGAAGAAAAGACGAACAGCATGATTTGCATATCGCCCCTGGCTTCGCAGCGAAAACCACCCGCCACGCCCAACCCCGTTGATTCTGTGTTGTCCACACCTTTGTCGATTGATTTCACCAAGGTCTTTGCCACTCCGAGGTTGCCCACGCCTCGTTTTGCCAAGGGAAAGAAGGATCAATCTCCAGTGTTGAGTACCATGGAGAGGAATTTGATTGATGAGGATTTGAATGCCATGCTTCAGTTGGCCGAGGCTACGCCCAGTGGTACGAGGAGTTTGGGCTTCATGAGTCCGTTGTTGACTACCAGTATTAGAAAGTTGAAGAGCGAGCAGCCGGATGAATCGCTGTCGGATTTGCAGCTTCCAATTATTAGTGGTAGGTCACTCAGCAATGGGTCGTCTCGTCTCTCTCCCCAGCTTGCCGTGAGGTCTACTTCGAGCGCATCATCGGCCGACAAGAAGCCTAAGGCTAGCAAGAAACGCAAGTCCGGAGATGTGGCATACCCTCCACAGAGACACACGTACCCCCAACCACCTCAATCGAGCATGCTCCACTATCGTCATCAGGGCGCACCGCCTCCCGGANGGCAACGTGGCCGGTGGAACTGGTGACGTTGTCGTCGGCGGGGCCGGGTCGACCGCAAATCCCCCGAAGTAAAACCCGACAAATCCAAACGCAAGGCGGCCAAAAACGCCAAAGCCGTCATCAAAAAGGCCGTCGCCGATTCCACTTCTCCCTCTCCACCAACGAAAAAGGCCCGAAAGAGTCCCACCAAACCGAGGAAAAAGAGCAAGAATGCCATGCCGGATGATCCCGAGGAGAGGGAACGGGTGGCCAGTGCCATTCGGGCGGTGAATGCGAGTAGTGGGGGGAATAATGATCGGGCTGCGGAGTTGGCGGCGGCGATTATGAGGGGGGTTACTTGTAGGCCTTCGGGGAAGTGGGTGAGTAGAGTCTTGATGTACATTAGTTTTAACTTGTTGTAATTGTATCACAATTGACTTTGTTGACTCATTTGTCATTTTGAACCCACAGCAAGCACAACTCTACTACTCAGGAAAATCACGATACATTGGAGTATTTGACTCTCGCGAAAAAGCAGCTCTGGCTTATGAAATCGCCAGAGAAGTTCTCAAGGAAGACAAGTCTGATGGCCCCCTCGCTCAAGAAACTATCGACAAGAATGTTGTTTTGGCACGAAAGGCGGCGTTTGCGGGGGTGAATGGGACTACTTGAGCAAGTCATTGGGGTGACTTGATTCTGCATCAAGTTTTTGACATTCTCACGGCAAAGATTATGGAATATTGTTTTGCCGTTGATGAATGGAGGGCCAATATTAGTTGTATATATTTTGCAAACTTCTTTGCATTTCAGTGTATTTAATATGAGTACTAATGATGAGTAATTTTAGGCGGTACTGCACGCTGGTTCATGATTCCACAGTAATATGATTGGTCTGACTAGAGAATTCAGAGGCATCTATCCCCTCATTTATTTTCAAGCTGGTTGTTGCAAATGCTAGCTTCCAAGAATATATGGAGGAAGGCTATGTCTCATTTGTTTTCTTGATTGAGATAAAGACTTGAACAGCTGAGTCTAACTGATTTAACAGTTGCTTGTGTTGCATGATGATTGAGTTGACAAGCAGCAGTTCTGCAGTGTCAGTGACTCGCACGAATGTCCATTTGCTGTTGTGATGATTTTGTTGGATGCTCCTGTCTGTTTGAGACCTCGAACGGACTGACTGATTGATTACCTGTAAAAATGGCACTGTTGTCGGCCTTATCTGTTTCTTTTTAAGTGTAGCGGTTTGCAATATACTTGGCCAAGAATCAAGTTGCCTAAGACTCAACAATCGATCTGTTGGGAGACACAACAGCTCCATTCGATATCTTTAGTTTAGGTCAGGGCAGAAGATCATTGACTAAATTTTTTAAATTTCACCCTTATCTGGCTGTTGTTGCTCAATTAACTCTGTCTCGAAAACTTCAGGAATCTTCGGCCATTGTCCCCCTTAGCCTAAGTCTTGTAATAACTGAGATGCTTTGATGCATTAGCTTTATATCCTATCAATCAGCCTCTGGAAACTTGTGGCTACAGTCGCAATAATTGTTTTGGTTGCAATTATTGGAAAATTTTTCATTGCTGCCTTGCAATTAGGGGTAGTATAGAGCTTGAGTACATATTAGGTGACTTGTTGGACGGCATAGCAGAGTTTTAAAAAGGTGAGCTCATTGGCATTATGAAAAGGCTAAGGTTGGGATTTTTGTTTTTGAAATGTTAAAAAATAGAAAAACAAAGCAATCGATTGCTGTAATATTTACAAAAAGCAAAAAAAGCAATGGATTTTTGATGTGACGCAAGAGCTAAAAAAGCAAAGCTAGGGGATTTTCTTTATCTCAAGCAGGCGAGAGTTCTAACTATATTGTTTCGTGGTGCCTAAATTATGAGATATTTTTTTATAGAATCATGTTGGCACTTCTCAGCTACAAAGTCTATAAACTGCCAAATATTTCTTTTTTCAACATGTTGGTAAACTTCTGTGCTGTACTCTTTACTTGGTATGATTGTGTATGTAGTGTACATGTATTTAGAACAGAAATGTGAAGCCTCCAGCCAAAGGACATTAGAATCAGAAGCCTTGGACAAATTTTGGAGCTAGATGTTTAACTAAATATCAACCGAAATCTCAAATCAAGGGCTACAGAAATGGGGGCCGAAGTAACAAGTCATTTCAAAACAATCTTTTCCATAATAAACAACAAGGGGGATGTTCTAAAAAACTTGCAATTGGGGAGTAATTCTTTGATGGTTCCATTAAAGCTAAAGGTATTTTGTTCGAAAATGAAAAGATGATGTTGCAGACCATAAATAGGCAAAATAGAATGACATGGTTTATGTTGAACCAATTGATATCTTAAAGTAGGCAGTTGAACTCATATTTACAGGAAAGTAAGCAGAGATTGTGTTATGTGTGATTGTAAATGTCAATAAAAATGGTCATGAATTATGTTGTATTACACTGATATTTCTCGTTACCCAAACATTGATATTATTTTGAATGAGTTTATGCCACTACAATCACCTCTTGCATCTTTTTGGTTTCCCCTGTTCTCAAGTGGGGAAATGTTTCATCCAGTTTTTGCCTCACAGACAATAAGCTACATAGGAATGGATAGTGAAAACAGAGACAACACTTAGTTAATCGATTAATTTCAACCTGACATTGGTGAGATAGGTTGATCATCATTTAATGTTGAAAAAGCGACCAGTCATTTAATTGTTTATTAAGACTGCGTACTGTCTAACTTTCTCTTGAGATTCTCCAAATGACTTCGTGCTGATCCAATGTATCCTCCACCAAATAAGTTGTAATGATTAAGCTGATGGTATGCATCATACAAAGGTTTGCGATCAAGGAATCCGTTATCTTCTGGGATAATAGATCTGTATCCTTCCCAAAATTGATTCCCAAAACTGGCACACCATGACATCTTTGCCCATGGAGATATATATGTAGGAGAAAAAATGATTCAGGTGAGCAGTATGTTGCAAAAAACACACTATTGAATACATTTCGTGTCACAACTCTATGCTATCCAAGTTTCGTTTCAAATCGTTCAGGTCAGACTTGACACTAGACATGTATCCACTACCAAACAAGTTAAAGTGGTTAAGTTGATGATACAAAGCATAGAGTGTTGCACGCATTTCAAAACCATCATCCTCAGGAATCAATGAATGATAGCCATCCCAGAATTCTCGACCGAATGATGCACACCATGACATCTGTTGTATTGACAGAATAATCCATAACAAAGCAAGGACAAAATATGCAATTGAATCCATGAATGTGACAAACACATGTTAAGACACTTACGCCCCATTCCGCCTCATGGTGGCCCCAATAAACCGCTGTTTATGAACGAAGACATGAGTTGATCAAAACATTTACTACGATTTTAATGTGCCGAAAACATCGAGTTCCAAAGCTCACCGGGATCAAATATACTAGGCATTCCATCTGCAGAACCAATATTCCCACTCCACAAATCTCCATGCAGCAAACTAGGTTTAATTTCATTCTCACCCTGCAAATCTTCAAACAGTAAATGCAATCTTGGCGCAATGTCCTGTTCCCATAAATTTGAGCAATACGAATCACCCGCCAAATTCAATTGATGCCCAATCCTTTGATCCCTAAAGAATTCAATCCATTCCTTGGTACCACTGTTAGGTTTCGTCCATGGATTGGGCTGAGGAGTTCCACCAATAGTATTATCAACCTCAAAACCAAACGATCCATTTGGATTACCAGCCTCCTTTGTAGGAGGGGCTAAATGCATCCTCGCCATGGCCTTGCCCAAAGCCCTATCATCCGACCTCCCCGCAAGATTAAGATATTCCATAATCAAGAAAGATCCCCTACCATCAGAATAATCACCATAGTGATAAACCTTTGGAATGCGTAGTGCATCCTCTCCGGAAGAACAAGCATACATCGCCTGCAATCCCAGTGCCTCGCCATAAAACATTTCATTACAACTTCGAGATGAACTCTTGACGAAGAACGATACGTCTTTCCCATCCTGTTGGGGTGGTTTTGTAACATAAACTTTGCGGAAGGAGGCCCAGCCTGAAGAACCGGCAGGAACGGATTTGTCAATGGATCCAAAGTTTGAGGATTCGGCCCATGTGGCGAGCTCGTTGTCGAGGGAGGAGAGGGCTGCTTGACATTGAGTAGATTTTGTCATGAGTCGTTTTTGGTGTGTAATAGAGGGGGGCCTAAAGGCGTTTATTTGCCGAGAAAAGAGGATGGTGGCAACGACGAGGTGCTTCATGGTTCATGCAGGTTCCATCATTGTGACGATCTTCTCCGTCGGTCGCGCCGGTCGCCGCTCGGGTTGCTATACAATAGGTGTGTCGGTATGGTCTATGAAAAACGAGCGCTCATAATAGTTCTTGTTATATCTTAGCTTAAATACACTAAAACGACATCCTTATTTGGCTACGCACCTTTTTAGGTACGTATATGTGAGAGTATCATATGTAGATAGAGAAGGTATCCAATGGGATACTAAGTCCTAAGTGCCCGCCTTTTTGTCTTGCATCGTCCGTACAGATTTTTGGCGGTGAACTCTGCGCTGGTGGAGGGCTCAAAATTTTGCATCTTTGTCGGCTCGTCAAAAACTTTTCTTCATGAGAACATTGGTCACTTAATTAGATTTTGCCCTCTAATTTTAAAAGCTCTCCCACTCCGCCTCCATCGACAATCGACCATCGACCGCAATGCCAAACTGCCAAATCAAAAACCATGAACCGATGAGAGCAGGCCACCGTCGCTTCAAACGGGAAAAGAGAAGTAAAAGGCAGTGTCACAACCACGAGACTAAAGAAACTCACAAGCACATCGTAACTTTGGTTTGAACCGCTGCGTTAGATACAATTATTCACGTGTCTTCCCGGGTCAAGGTCGAATGCCATTAAGGATTACAGTGTGTACAGCCGGCTAAACTAGGTATATGCTTCACGCGTCACCCTTCAGGAACACTCGACAAATGTCTTCATCAATGATAGCCGCCGGAAATCGTCAGACTTTAAAAATATCCAGACTGATCACATCTCGTGGTCCATGTGAACAAAATGTTCATAGATTCATGCCGCCATTGGTCAGAAGCATTGGTTCAAAGTCAAAAGAAGTAGCAGCTCACCAAACATATGTTAGATGTTACTCATCCGCATTGCCATTAGATTCTATCAAAGAATCAATTAAATCGTCTCTGCTGGAAGAGGCAGCCAAGAAAGATTCACCATTTTGGGATGAAAAGCTCACAAGTGAAACGAAAAGAATTAATGGTATTAATGGGTTAAACGGACTGAATGGTGCCAGCTACCATCACAGAAAGAAAGTAGATATTGAGCAACGTCTAAGTGATGTTGTGGATGTGGATACTCCTTTAAACAAACCAGATCCCTTGGATGAATGGCATCTTGAAGCTGTATCTCTTCACAGAACAGATCATGCAACAAACGGAGCAGTCACCGTCCGAATACCGACAGGAGTTGCTCCCTTAAACCCCCAAATCAATGACCCGTTTATCCTCTCTCGCGCAGATGTACATGACATCAGCGCCACAATTGGAAATGATTTAGTAGGAACTGACCACCCAGTACTCAACAGCGCAGCGCGTTATTTCTTCACAAATGAAGATGGAGGCAAAGGAAAAGGCAAACAAGTCCGTCCTGTTATGGTTATGCTTCTTTCCCGAGCAATCATGCAAGCAACTACAAACAAGACATCATACACACAAAGTCATGTACTCAAATCTCAACGCCGCCTAGCAGAAATCACCGAAATGATCCACACAGCCTCCCTATTCCACGACGATGTCATTGACAACGCTGACACACGCCGGGGAAAACCCGCCGCCCATCGAGCCTTTGGTAATAAAATGGCCATCTTGGCGGGAGATTACTTACTGGCCCGTGCCTCCATCTGCCTCGCTCGTCTACGCAACGTTGATGTAGTCGAATGCATGAGTACTGTGATTGAACATTTGGTACGGGGGGAAGTTTTGCAGATTAAAGATAGTAGAACGGGTGTGGCAGATATTGAGGGGTATTTGAGGAAGAATTTTTATAAGACGGCTAGTTTGATGGCTTATTCGTGTAAGAGTGCGGCTTTGTTGGGGGCTGCGGGTGGGAGTGATTGTGTTGAGCCCGACGTGGTGGATGCTGCGTATAGGTATGGGAAGCATATTGGGGTGGCTTTTCAGTTGATTGATGATGCTTTGGATTTTGAGGGATCTGCGATTAGTTTAGGGAAACCTGCTTTGGCTGATTTACATGCTGGTTTGTCTACAGCTCCAGTATTTTTTGCTGCTGAGACTCATGGAGAGGAATTGATACCTGCCATGGTACGGAAGTTTAAGGGAGATGATGATATTGACCTGGCATTGAAATGTATTCATGAGTCTGGAGGAGTAGTTCGAACAAAAGAACTTGCAGCTATTCATGCAGAGCTAGCTATTGATGCTGTAGTCAAAACTTTGGAGCCCAGTCCATACAGAGACTCTTTGGTACATTTGGCATGCCGCGTGGTTGATCGTTCTCGTTGAGGGTAGAACTTATTTGAGTTGACAGCTCTTATTACACGCATGACGGATGGAAAGAAAACATTACTTTAGGAGTAATACATCACCCTCCACTATTTGTTGAATATCATTACAGTAACATGTGGTTTAATGAGGTGCAGTAAAAACCCTCCTTCTCTTTGTGTCAGACATACTGTTGCATCAAGCACATCAAACCCACCTCCTTCTCTTTGTTTCAGTCATTCATATCATGTTGTCTTTGTTCTCATGGTTAACCTCAACATGGTAGGTGGCACTGTAGAGTACCTATACTCAAAAAAAACATATCGTTTTT
>JALLAY010000625.1:0-13716 GCA_036939635.1 Cyclotella baltica
CATTTTGTCACAAGTCCCGTAAATTTCCGTCATTTGTAAAATCTGGGTATCTTGCAGAACCTTCCAACTCCAACTTCCAACAGCTTCCAAGCAACCCTAGCTAGGTAGCCCGACCACACACACCTCGACAACCCTTCCACAACCATAACACCCAGAGGCAAACGCAACAAAGGCAACACCATCACAGACCATCACCTATCACCTAACATCACCATGTCCAAAAGCAAAGGCCAGAACAAACGCTCGCGTCCTCAAGAAACTGAACCCATTACAGCCGATGGTGATATGCCCCAGAAGCGATTCTACCGCAGCCGAGCTCACTGCAATCCTTTATCTTTCAACGAAAACTTTGATTATCCCACCCGTCCGGACTTGTTTGATTGGACCGAGGATCATTATCCAAACCATCCGTTGTTGAAATCGAACGAACCAAACGATGTTATTTCGTCTTTTCATACGTCTTCTATTGTCAGGCCCAATGTTCTGGATGTGGGGTGTGGTTTCGGGGGGTTGACTATATCACTTTCTCCACTGCTCCCCGACCACACAATTCTTGGTTTAGAAATACGTACAAAGGTAACAGAATATGTGCGTCTTCGCATACTGGCACTCCGTAAAGATCATCCTGACCAGTATCAAAATTGTTCAGTTATGCAAACTAATGCAATGAAATATCTGGTCCATTATTTCCCCAAGGGCAGTTTGGATAAGATATTCTTTTGTTTCCCTGACCCACATTTTAAGAAAAAGAATCATCCACGCAGAATTATTTCGGAGCGATTGTTGAGTGAATATGCCTACTTGTTGAAACCTGGGGGTAAATTATATTGTATTACGGATGTGAAGGATTTGCATGATTGGCATGTAGAAAAGTGTTCAGGACATCCGTTGTTGGTTGGCTGCAGTGAGGAGGAGATGAAGGAAGATCCTTGTGTAGAGTTGATGAGGACAGAGACGGAGGAGGGGAAGAAAGTTGAGAGGGAAGGAAGGTTTGGTCATGACAAATTTTACATGGTTTACAAGCGCCTCGATGAAACAAGTGAAGAGAATGTTGGTTCAGGCAGAGTTACCGCAGAAAATTTCTTTGAGAGCGGTCAATTTGGTGTCGAGTTATGTGACAATGAAAAGAAAGGATAAAAAGCAAGGTTTAGGTCTTAAATATTTAATTAAATAAGTTGTGATGATTGAAACAATTAACGCATGAATGATTAACTCTCTGTGACAGAAAGCACAAGGTACGAAGCAGGAACCCCCAACTGAAACGTAAGAAACTATTAATCCATTGTTGATAGTAACATTTGAATTTGTTAGAAACAGGATAACAATACTATGATGAACGTGTGAGGTTCAGGCTAAAAACTTTACATACTAACAATTCATTATTGATACATTTGTTACCTAAATTTATTAGCAACAAGGCAAACATACACGTCACGCCTCTAGCTAAGCCTCGATGCGGCTACTAAGACGCAAACTACTAGATGAAAGGTCCTTAAACCTAGAAATAAAATACAAAAATTGCTGACACGCGAGATTCCTTGAAGACATCTTGGAGAGTTGCTCAACTAGAAATGAGCTCTGTGTCCATGCTAATAGGATGCTCGACCTTCGCATGAGCCTTACAAGCATCCTTCTCTTGAGGTGCACCAAATGTATTCTTTTGATGAATTGAATGCATCAGGTGAATAGGATGGATACGCTCTCCAGAAGGAGAGAGGATCATATGCTCGTCGTCTGTTGCATTTCGCCAGTTCCAGCCTTCAGAGGCAAACTCTAAACTGTTCCGAGCTGCATTCTGGTAGAGCTCGGTAGCTGAGCTCCATATTCGTTGCTTCACTAGGTTGGGGTAATCAGTTCTTGAAGGGATTGGGACTACAGCAACATCACTGTGTAGAGAAACTCTTCGTTTTGACTTGGGTTTCTTGGATGCCGAGTTTGAGCTCATGTGCGACAGTGCAGACTCTTGGCTTAAAAGTGTTAAGTTACCTAACGAGGCTAGAGGATGAAACAAAGTGTGAGATTCAATACTAAAACAGCAACACTAATGCAGTAAAGTTTTAAGGCAACGGAATACAAATCGGGCACTACAGAACAATTCTAAAAGCATCGAGGTACGCGCTGCAAGGTCAGCTGCATTCGACAACGCACCTCCCGCAATCAAACTGAAACAACACACGAGTAGATGATGCGTCAAGATTAAAAAACAAGTGTGACACGAGATGTCAGCATGCGGTACTCAACCCAGCAACACGTCTCACCTGACGATGACGGACCACTGCTAGTCAAGCCTCCCGTTGACGACGAAGCCGACAAATCTATGCAATGGGGTGGCTCCGAGCTATTGCTTAGCTCCGTTGTCGAAGCTACAGTATGGTTAAATGGTAGGAACGAATTTTGACTGGACGACGTTGATGTGAGTATTCGACTTGAAGCTACGGGAGCTTTGGCGGGAAGCCGCGAGAGGAGGGCTTGAAAGTCCTCGTCGCCAAAGTAAAATGCATCGTCGTCGAACATGTCTTCATCACCGTCTTCGATAGACGAATCGTCGTCGAGGCAGACCTTAAGCGGTTCATATGTAGGTTCTACTCGGCCGTAGTCCATGATTCCGGCAGCGGCTGGTATGGCAGCTAGGTTATCCTGCTGCATCTCGTATTCATTGCTCGAGGCTAAATCTATACTTTCCATTGACTGTGATTGCTGTGATTCGATCATTATTGTTTCAAGGAGGTCGTTCTCTGATTTGTGATTGCATTGGTTGAGATTCATGAGAGTGGAATGAAGGCGAAGAAGTAGTTTTGCTTCTATGCATGATTGATCAGCCAATTGATGATGTGCGTGAGATCTGATGTGGTGTTTTGCCGTCCATGTTGATGGCGTTGTTCCGAGCGAGATGAGGAGGAGTGAATGAATTCACGTACGAGCTGATGGGTGACGCCGGTACGGGTGAACCATCGTGCCGCGTCGATGATCGAGCGACTCTGCGTCATCGTCAAGACCAGAAGGGATTTTCCAGACTTTTTGACACGCCCATTTTTGACGCCACAGTTCTTTCATGTTCTGATGTGTTCATGTCTATGATTTCAGAGTTCCGAGAACCGTTATTAATTTAATCCCGTCTATCGTTAATAGGACAACATTGTTACTCCAATCAAAAAAGTGTATTGTAAAATATATCTTCCCGCAATTCAGTTCCACTGAGGAAGGTTTGTGTCTTTCATAAAAGCAACTTGTGATGTCATTAACATCTGGATTTCTTTGCGGCGGCCTGGAATTTGAATGTCACATGGTCACACGTGTCAAGACATTGGATTCAAGAGAACTGCTGTCAATTTGTGATTACCGTACTTCACAGAAAGATCACTTCAGAATTTTTAGTGGCACCTTCATTGAAGGTTCCCGAGACAAGGAAGCCACTTCCCCGACAAAAATTAATTAAGACCTTACGTCTTGTATAGATGATTGTACAGTATTTAAGTAGGAGTTGTAAGAAAGTCAGAATTGGGGCTTATAACAGAGGGCAGAAAATGACCAATATTCATTAGAGCACGACATGAAATAGGGGATTGTTTAGTGAACTACGGTACACATTTCGCAAGTTAAGATTCGACTTGATGAATTGAGTTTGCTGGATTTCTTCGGGAAAGAACCACAGCCACACAGATTTATCTAATAACCAAGCAAACCAAGCAATTAATTGCCTGAACTCTTTCATCAATCACCAGGTCTTTTCACAAGGCAGCAAAATGGAGGGCAACACCGTAGAGAGCCGTTTCGAAGATATCCTCTCTCTAGTCATTGCACGAAGTCGAGGTGAGGTAGGCAACGAAGAGGTAGAGAATGCTCTCGCATCCATCATCCCCTCCAGCCCCCCTATTGCAAATAATGATGAAAATGAGGGCTTGAATAAAAATTCATCTGATGCCGCACCTGCGGGCACGAATGGGATTATTCAAGATACAGACAATTATGATTTTGATGACGACGCCCCATCTGAACCAAATGCGTCTTTTAGTGCCAACACACAAGAACTGCAAAGAAGAGGAAGGCCAAAATCAACAGAAGCTGCCTACGAAAGTTTATTAGATGACATTCCCCTTGGTATAATGGGGTCACGGATGCTCATTACATTCGGGGATGGGCCTCAGCCACGTCCTGCGGTTGTTTCTGCTGCCTTGTTGGGTGCTAGGTCTTCTTTGCAAAGGGCTGTTCTTGATGCAAGAGCTTTGCATCGGTGAGTACTTCCAGATATGGCTATTGTAAAATTTTTCTGTGTAATTTTAGCTAATGCAATTGCTGATTTTTTACGTCATTGTGCAGTCGCTTAAAAGATCAGTGGCAACGAGCAAGAGCAGTAGCAAGACAACATGGAAACGATAATAAGGTCAAACAGCTCTTAGAAAAAACTACAGGTGCTGTTTCAAATTCAGATATTTTTGTAGACAGTGAATCATCATTCCTAGCCTTAAAAGCTCATGGGATCAGTTATGATATTCCATGCGGCTTTGATGTCAAGTCTTTAGAGAAGCTCTTTCCTGAAGAGATGAATGCCTATCAGCGTTGGAAGAAGGTGTGTACAGCTCATACTCATGCTGTTGTTTTATTTTTAACCCGAAATCAATTAAACACATGTGTTCAATTAATCTATCATTTGCAGTTGCACCAGGCCTATAAGGAAAATAGCAACGAAGACATGAAATCATTGAAGGATGAAGCAGAAGATGAAACAACAAACAATGCTGATAGTAACAGTGAAAAAGACAATGATGCTAACAATACAATCGAGAAAGGTCGGCTGTATGAAAGACTCTCTAACTTTGATGTACGGACCAACTATATGGGGCAAGATTCATACATGAGATTTTCTGACATTCGTAAAGGCTCATTCTTGCCTCGGAAGAGACTTACTGATGAAAAGAAAGAATTTGTAAAGACAAACAAAAAGAGAGGCAGACCGTCTACCAAAGAAAGAACAACGTGGGCGAATTTACATCCATCATCAGTTGTTTTTTTGCATTGGCTTGGGTTTGATCCAATGTCTTCATTGCCTCCACCTAATGAGGAGACTACGCAAGCTTTGGGGTTTCTTGCCCATGACTTTTTAGGCAAAATTGTCGAAAAGGTATAGTTTGAGTTGTGCAGGAAACCAGTCATTTACAGATATTTATGGACCAACTATACATTTTTCTTACATGTAGGCAGTGGTGATACGTTTGAAAGAATTGAATGATAATTCACGACTCAAAAAAGGCATTCTACCTGAGTTGTCTGGTGATGATCAACTGGAGGTTAAGGATATAGAAAGAGCAATATCTGAAGCTTGTTTGAAGTCGCTGTATACCTCATCCGAAACTGCTGGTGCTAAACCATCTCAAGTGGCTCAGCTGTACTTTGGACCAGGATTTGAAGATAGGTTAGAATTGGAGCTAGAAGAGTAAGTTTGTATGTGGAGCAACTTATTCCGATGACTCACTTAACTCAACAATCCTCTTGCCTGTGCTCTTTTTCTCAGAATATTCGGAGCCAAAGATAAACGACTTACACCTGAAGAATTGAAGGTGCGCCAGGAAGAGGAGGCGTTGTTCTCTGGTCTTTCTGGCCCGCCATCAATACCGAGTAGCCTTACTAAGGCACTTGATACAAGAGACAACGAAAACAATGACGCAAATGAGACCCAATCAGCCAGAAAAGTGCAACGTACCGAGGATGGCCCGCAGTCATTGCATTAGCCATCTTATTAAGGCTTCAGTTATTGATGTTCTTGCTAGAATAAAATAATAAGACCAAGATATGGTATCTGTTATTTGAAATAAAATCAAGAGTAGTGAAAAATCAGCACATTGAGTCCATACATAAGTTAACGAGTTCAATTAAATTGAAGACCAATACCTGAAGACAAAATTATAACTACGGAATCTCATGAGATACATGGACCTCAGGTTTACTTCACATGCCTATTATTTTATTATTGTGGCAATCATCGTGTTGCTTGGCGGCTGCTACAATTACTTTTTGTCAGACAATCAGGATGAAATGGATAACAATAAATGCAGCAATACTGCAATAAATAACGATGGGACTTAATCTAAGGAAGATCAACTACCTTAAGTTACTAATGAGGTTTCTCCAGGGGTTCAATGAGATGTCTTAGCAATTCAGAGTTTTCGTTACTCTTTAAGTTTGTCTGTACTCTTGTCAAGAACAAGACCAAAACAATATCAATATGTTCCTGTTGCTGAACACACTCAAGGAAGGTCATAAATCAAAGCCAAAGTAAATTAAAATAGTACAGAATACTCTTGCTTGATACCTCCGTTATAATTCAATCAGTTTAATATCATGGAAGCATTATTTACCATATGGATTATTGTTGCGATCATCCTGGTGGTGTTTGGTGTCTGCATCCAATACTACTTATGGGCCGGATACAATGAGGAAATGAATCTTGATAAACGTGGCAATGCCATAACCAGTCAAGGTGGGACATCAAAAACAGGATCAATCGTACATTCTAAAAGCAGAGATGTAGAAATCGGTCGCAGTGGAATTTCTCATCATCACGACAGAGGCGAAGCTGTTTCTTCTAGTGGATGGTTAAGTGGTGGAGGTGGCTGGCTCAGCGGTGGAGATGGAGGAGGGTACTCGGGAGGTGACGGAGGAGGTTGTTCGGGAGGAGGAGGAGGGTGCTCGGGAGGTGATTAGGTTAAGGTAGAGTAAGGTATGTGTAAGAGATAAGAGATGGAACCACATGATAATTGATGAGGCGGTTACACCGCCAGCTCGACACACACGATCTTTTCATGTGAATGTGTGGTACCAAATGAAAACCGTCTCGGTTATGTGTGAAAGTATCTTCGGTCGACTGAATGATTGCAACCGTCCGTCATTCAAGAATCAACACTCGTAGAAGGTAGAAGCAAGCCAGCGGGTGGCTTCGACCGAGAGCTCATCATCAGCACATAAATTGTTTTTCGCCTCTGCCTCTGCTTGATCTATTCAACCATGTCCTCACGAAAGCGCCTCTCAAAAGAAGACGTTGAAATCATCTTTAACTCTGTAGCGAGCAATGAGCTGCCTCCAATCCAACTCAGTTTCAAAGTCATCCGTACTCGTCAGCACAACGCCAAGGTCTCGCCACCACCCTTCCAATACAAAGAGGGAATCTACGTCATTCTTACCAGTCTATCTAAAAATGAACGTGCATCGGTCCCTTCTGCTCTGACTGGTGTGGTACTAGCCGAGGAGGACCTCAGTAAGCAGCTTGAGACTTGTTATTGGAGATCATCTGGACTCAAATCGCACAAGAATAATGTGCCCTCAGCTAAGTACATTGTGAGATATTGTTACCCCCAGGGTGACAACGAGTATTCTCTTTCTGTTGGAGCTAGTGTCTGGACAATGCGAAATGAAGCTGGCAATGAATGCTTCAGTGTACGAATTCTGCATATCTATCAGACGCAAAAGCGAGCTTCAACTGGGAGCCTGTCTGAACGCCCGAAGAAAAAGGTGCCATGGGGATCAGAGGATGATATAAGTACTTTGATGAAAGGCGAGTTAATCACGACACCCATCAAAACCTACGAAGACTGCTCAATGGTGACATTGTCCAGCCCCGAAAGTTTGGACCCAGAGTGCCTTTTCGAGCTGTCCGACAATGACAGCGATTCGATTTTGTCTCTTCAACCTCCTGCGAGCTCCGCAGTCCCATATCCTGTCTTTACTTTCCTTCAGCCTGACTTGACTTCATTCGCGAGGAAAGTAGACTCGTTGACTCGTGAGGTCCTTGAGTCAACAAAGGAAGACCAAGCCATGATGGTTCAAATTCTCCAGCAGCGGCTGGAGGATATCAAAAGGGGGTTACCGAAAAACAGCCATTCGAATCCCCAAGCTGCTGATTTTATCAAAGTCAAAACTGAAGTTAGTGTGCCGCTGGAGAGGCCGTCTGCTGTGGCAGATTCTACGGTTGCCACGCAGGAATATGAAACAAGTGATCGATCCAAGCTCAGCAAAGCCTAAGAACGTACAAATGTCGAAGCTAGGTCGCCAGCAACGACCCATCATTCTATCCATGTCAAAGTGGAATCTCCAGTACCGTAGGCGGCTCTCCTATTTCATTTTTAGTTATCAGTTGCAATCTCTGTATGCGAGTTATGTAGTGAATTGGATGCACTACAACAGCTTCAGCTTCCCTACGAGCTTCAGCTTTCCTACGTATATGTTGGTATTGTTTGTTGCCAAAATCCTTGTGTTCATCTCTATTTTTCTGTGTTGTTAAATTCAAAGAATAAAAACCACTTATCACACATCAGTATCAACTACATTGCTAATATATCGCTACAGCATACCTTACCGATATCAATAAATTTGATCTAGTTGAGCACAAAGGAGAGATGAATTGGCATAATGAGTTTGAAGCAAAATGAAGGATGCTGTTTATAAATGAATTATTCACGAACAAGGTCTACCTTATCTCTCTCGTGCAACTTGATCATATAGATTGAATACCCCCTCACTTAGAATTTATGAACCCCAGCCGTAGAAGCAATACCATTGTACACATATGTTTCATCCAGTGGAACATACTGCCCGGTAATCAACTTGACACCCTCTTGACTCGCCACACCACCAACCACAGCCGCAATCGTATGAATCTCTGCCTCGTCGTACCTAACCACTTCTCTCGCCACATCCTTTCCTTTCTTTTCGTCTAACAAAGTCTCTAGGATGAAATCACAATCTTTCAATCCCAAATTGTTCACCACCTCAAGCATCATTTTGTATACTTCGTTGGCATCAGCTTCCAAAGCTAGAGTTTGATCATGCTTTCCTGGATAATGGCCATGACGGTCATAGAAGGCATCGCAGGCTCTCAAGGCAACAAACCAAAGTAGCGGAGTCTGCATCGGATCGGTCTCATATGTATCCATGGTGGCACATTGTAAATCCTCTCGGGCATCAGAGTGAATTTCCTCCAATGTTGGTGATTGTTTGACGCATTCTTCAAAGTTGAATGATTTGGAAAGAGAGGCAACGACGGGGCTGGAAGGATCTTGCCTCTGATATTCAAGGTAGATTGGTCTCGTTTCCAAAATGTGAATGTTACGTGCATTCTTGCAAAATGTTGTAATGTCTTCTTCCGATGACATTTCTATCAACACCTTACACCCATTGGATTTGGCTTTGCATTGCTCCAACAAGTCAGTAATGTGAGATGTCAACTTCTTTCGATCCATTTCAGCTTGATAGCGATAGGCCTCTTGCAATGCCACAAAGGTTTTGGTGTCTGAGGCCATGTCGGGGATGGTTCCCTCGAGTGGTGGCAGGCCATTCTCCTGGAGATACTTTCGTAAAGCCAGTGCCATGAGTTGAAATTGCAATACTGCCCCATTATTTGATTTGCTGCTGTTGCAAGAATTGTCAGAAGTATCCATAGTTGTGTCAATGGCATTGGTAAAAAACTCCTCTTCGTTGCATCTATCCAATACCATTTGACTCTCATCTGAAATTTTAGCATCTACCCAAGCTAGATGTGCATTGTCATACGCCTCCTGAAAGTTCAATTCATTTGCATAATCATTTGACATGGACTTTACCAAAGATCTAAACTCTTCTTTTTCATCATAGGTAGAAGGAGGTGAACTTTTGGTCCCATTCCACTTTTCTAATGCCTGTAGCAGTATGATTACATAAGGAACATGCCCGTGTTCTTTGCTATCAGTCATGGCATCCAATTTCCCAATGGAGTCATACACTGCCTTCAGTCCAGGAAATACACCATTAGGACCTCCGGAGAGACGCAAATCCACCAATTTGTTTGTCTTTTTAGCATCTTTGACCACATGAAATGGAGGAGGAGTTTGAACCCGTACACACCCCAACAATCCATAGCTACGAACATTAATCAGGGGCAACGAAAGGGAATGACATGCCCATGAAAGGGGTAGTAAAATAGGACTCGGCTGATCAGCACAAATGACTAAAATACTGCTGGTAGATCCAGAACCATTGAATGTTGGTGGGTCATTCTTTAGCTTCTCCAAAAACGCGGGATAATCAACCTTTTCCAAGGAGGGAACTGTACAATGAAATCCACAAACATCCGGATTCAATTCCGACAGCAAACTACACGCCATGGCAGCCTTACTCGAAACCCCATCCTCACGTCCCGCGAAGAAGTTAGACGTGGGATTGGCAAACTTGAAACCCACGACGTTCTTCCCATCACCGTGCACAATCTCTCCCGTGGGAGTGCTTTCATCGTACACAACGTCGTCGACGATTAGGAAGGCGCCTACGCCGGGCAAGACTAGGTTTTTGAGTGATTCAGTGCCGCAGGCGGAGGAACCAAAGAGAATGACGAGTGTGGAGGAGAGGGATCTCTGACCGGAGGCTCCCCAGAGGCGGAGTTGGCGGTCGTATTTGTCGTTGGTTGCCATGGTTTTGATTGTTGTTGGTTGGATTGGATTTAGGATTTTATGGGCTCGAAGCGGACTCGTGACTGAGCTTTTACAAAGACAGTCCCGCGAGGAGTCAAAAGGCTGTTTAGCAAAAATCAAGCATATCCATGATGTAACAACAACCATGGCGTCAACCACATAACTTTTGTCTGATGTTGGTGTCCCCTTCCCTCCTTCTCCCCTACTTAAATCTGTAGCCATGTCTCAATTCAACAGGCCTGATTGGTTGGCTCTAGGCCGCTGCTGTGCAATCTATTGTTGTCACTCCCCTTACACACCCTTCTGCTTTCCACATGGTTGTCCCTGTTATAGCGAGGATTATATGGTGGACATACATCAACTTTTGCAGTCCTAATTAGAGAGGATGGTAAATTTAGCTTTCCAGTGGATAAGTCTTGATTAATTATGGTGAGTTAAATGAACTTTGATTGTAAGCAGTCATTTTTTCTGTACGTGGAGGAGATTTGTCAGGTCAAGGATGATGGAGATAACACCACTGTTGATGGGACCCTTCCCGTTGCACCAAATTCATCCAATAAATTTATGGTTCGCAATGAACTATAGACTGTTGTTCCAATTGCTTCAAGCGCTGAATCCTCAGAGTCAAATAAAGATGTAAGATGGTGTTGATCAAACGGCCGACCCTGCTGCATTGCTGCCAAATGTGGTCACTGTGCTGAAAGTCTTCAATTCATCACTCTTCCTGGTCTCAGGATCAATGCATAGTTACAATTTGACTTGTCCCTAATCTTTAATTGGAATTATCTGTTTTTTTCATTCACTCTCCACTGCCACTATTAGATTTCAGCACCAAGCCTCTATTCGGTGTACCCCTCACATATCTGATGCAGTAACACATGCCATTACAACGACCTTGATTTGGTGCCTGACCGTTCTGAGCCAAATCTCTAACTTTGTATTGATATTCAACCTGCTGTGCTTTGTCGGACCGGTATCTTGTATACATTTCAGCATTAAGTGTCTCAGTATTAACAGCTGTTAATGCATCATCAGGTTTAGTTGGCACCAGTGGTGCATTGTCCAGTGAAACATCTTTGAATTTGTCACTCAAACTTTGGACTAACACTACCCGAGCCGTCTTCAAGGGCATTAACTTGCTCTAAGCAGTGTGATCAGTAAGGATCAATAGGTCGATAAAATGTGTGAAAACAATGAATTCGAAATCTTGAATTTAAAATTCCCATGAATTTGCAAGTTGTTTGGTCGGGCACTACTGTGTTCTGATGGGTCTAACACCATCATGGTAATATCTATATATATTTCATGTCTATTCATAGATCGCAAATGAGCATGCGTTTGTTGGCTGGCTGCGGAAGACTTTTCTGTAGTCTCTGTTTTCTTTTCCGTTGTTTCTTTGATATTGATCTCTGATGTTGGTTTGTTGTCACTATTATTATTTCCTTTCTACTTGAGTTTCTTCTTCAATCTTTTGATTTTATTGTCGAGCTTGTCTTTGTTTGTACGAATCACTTATCAATGTTTTGCTTGTCATTTACTCTTTTGAATTGGACTGGAATATCAAGCATAAATTGGTCAATCTTCACCAGCTTTAATCCTCCCTTGGTATTTGGCTTTGAGATTTTTCTATCAGAACATATTTGCATCCGTTCCTAAATACCTGTTTGACCAAAGATTCTCCATACATTATTTTTGTGCAGTAATTTTTTTCAGTTTTGAATTTGGTTTTCATTGCAGATGGTATTTTTAGGTTGTTTAATAAGACATTGCGTGTTCCAAGGTCAGCTCTGAATTTATCCCAATCTTTTTTCATTACTTGTTGTCTTGTTGACATTTTCATCATTTCATGATAGCCTGTGGCATAACAAAGTTTTGTTTGATTGAGTTTTCTATGTCTTCAGCCGACCTGAGACCTCTAAAGCTATCTTATTGATGCATAATCATGAATTACTTTTGTTGGTCTTCTTCCATAATCAAAACGGAATCCACAGACACCTGATACCACTGTCATCACTCAACTGTGTCTATGTTTCACTGTTATACAATCTTTACTGCTTGTTTTGAAACTTTAGAATTCGTGAACCCTGAGATCCGAGTTAGTGAAATATTTTGAGGTCTGCTACTCCTGCTGATTTGACATTGAGAAGGAAGTTCTTGAAACCCTCATTTAATTCCTCTGCTGCTTATCTCCATGTTCTGACATTGTATTTAAGACCATTCTTTTCCTCGAGAAATCAATTGTCGATTAGATTATTTCTCCTCTTACTTCATATTTTTCCATTCACTTTAATTTTGAGTTTGAGAGAATGTATAGCAAAGAAACCTATCAATCGATTTACCAAAGCTAAAAATAGTGCTGTGCTTAATTAACCTATTGTTTCTGGTGGCAAATCTTGTTACATCTGATCATTTTGAAGGATTGAAGGTAAAATGCACTCTGTGATCCTCTTCTTTTTAATCTCCTCCATTTCGATGTTGTTGAGTTTGATTTTCATGTTGGTTTCAGGAATCAAACACATACCAGCTGTTCATAGTCATACAATGTTTTGTTGCAAATGTCTGTTGAATTTGCTCCTTTGTAGGATTTCCACCTCACCCATTTGGTTATCATCTTGTTATTCAGCTGCTTACAACTTGTAACAGCATTGATGGGTCTTTCAAATCTGTCTAATCATTGCTTTAAGTTACAAGGGTGCCGAGACTGGGAAGAGGATTGGGGTACAATTGATCTTATTTGCATTGGTCAATCTTAAAGCTTTGAGTTTTCTCATTGTTGTGGGTATCACCTGATTTCTTTGAGCTTTGATGCTCAAATTCCAATGCTTTGATCAATTCAGTTTTGTTCAATTGAAAGTCTGGTGAATAACTTCCCATTCCTTGGAGACAATTTTTTGTCTTCAGGCTTATCATGTCCCACCTAAGTTTGTTACACTATGGAGACACATGATTTCATTGTCGTTCACTGATAGCAGTACATTCTCCTTGTAGAATGCAATTGTGAGAAGCGCAATCTTCTCCCTGACAGTGCTTGCCTGCAGAAAAAGCACACTTGTCTACAACCTTGAATGCACAATCTGAAACAGCACTACGTAGGCAAGACACAAGTTTACTTAAAGGAGAGGACAGCACAGCACATTGGAGATGTTTGGAAGGTGATAGAAAGTGGAAGGAAGAACTACGACAAAAACTGGAAAGGGTCAGGTATGGGTTCAAGGGCGCAGATGCTTTTGCCAAGCACTTTGCAGAGCACTGCAGAGATTGCACCAACAGCAACCGAGTAAAG
>JALLAY010000626.1:0-13720 GCA_036939635.1 Cyclotella baltica
GATCCTTATATCGATGCCTTGAAGGAGTACAAGAAACAGTTCTTGGACACGAAGGCGTCTAATAGAAGAAATTCCAAGGATGATGATGCATGATGAGAAAGTTGTATGGGGACTGCTTTCTGTTAGGACTGTTATCTATTTGTTTCATTTCTGTTCTTGTGATGTGTACAGTCCAGGACAATTGAATTGTCTTCTTTGTGTCAATGGATGTTTCAAAGTAACCTACTGTCCTGTAAATATCAATGGAATCATTCTTTTCTGTTTATCTAAAGTACCATAATTGCTTCATTTAATAGATGACATCTTGAGTTCATCAGATACCTTTATACCACTGTTCTTGTAGTCTTTTAAAGAAAGAACTGTGACAAGAAATCTTTTCAGATCATGTGGTATTATGAAATTTTCAGTGGCTAGGTTATTGAATGATAATATCAATCAAGACAGTTACATAGATATGAGGACAAAAAAGCAATTGCAAGTGTTGATTCTTTTGTCATGACAGATCATTTTGTGGCTAATGATTAGCTATCAACAAAAATTTGTTCCTTCATCTCCCTATCCCAAGGCATAAACTAACCTGTATTTTCCCCACTTTTATGGGTGGTCACAATCACGTAAATGGTCTCATAAACTTAGATTTACTGAAGCCCTGGTTTTTTAACCTTTTTGAACTGAAAAAGTTGTTGTGCTTGACAACCAAAGTAGTAAACCCCGTGTTATTGCCCACAAATTGTCATTTCTGGTGGTACCAACAGTCACGGCTGAAGTAAGTTTATCTACAACCACATTGGGCGCAAACCTGATGTTGACCACAGTCCAAGTATTCAGGTAGTGCAAAAATGAGGTGAAAAAATAGCTTTGCTGACCAGCCTGATAAGCTTGGCACTGTTGCAGAAACCATCAAGTAAAATTACTAACAAAAATTGATCATAGAGATACTGAGGCTGGCTGATTTTTCCTCTCCATTTATTGCGCAAGCTGCAATGGTGAAATCACTCTGTTGTAAGGTTGGAACGTATTCAGAACTCCTACCTAACTCATCACACAACTACTTAACAACATAGGAGTGGAACAATGTGGTGGATGTAGGCTTTGGGCCGCTCTGGAGCTGTCCTGTCACATTCCTTCTTCTCACAACAATATGAGGTGTTTAAAGAGCTCAGAATTTTCATCAAAATGAATCTGTCATTATTTTCTTTTTCTTCAGCAAAAGTTAGGGTCGGCTGAATTGAATGTATGTCATGTAAATCCAAAGTCATTTTCCTGTAACATGTCAGCCAAATTATCTAAATTGACAATTAACTTTCAAAGAGCAGCATCCAGAGCAATTGTTGAAGTGTTCACAAATTAAGCCGCTTTGGGTCATCTTGAAAAGTTTCATTAATTACCCGCTCTGCTACATTTGGATCCACACATTACAGTCCATACTTAACTCTTGATATCTTTCTTTTTTCTTGTTTGCATGTCAAGACACTTTTCTTTTCTGGATTGCTCACCAATCAGCATGCAGTAGATTGCTGGTTCTAGCTGTTTGCGCGCAATAGATCAACGGTTCTGAGAAGTCCAGTAATTTGCAAAAAAAATACACCATAAACCTGTTCACATGGTCAAAAATTGATAAGCCACTTTGAGATTTTTTGAGAGTGGTGCATTCTGTCAACTACAGTATTTATTAATCCCGCCTGTATGGGGGTCATTTCTATGAAAATATAAACAGACACTGGCTATCGTAAGGAATGTTGGACTGCTGATAGTGCAGGCAATGGTTGACAGTGTTATGGTCATCTGTTTGTTTGTTTGAAAATAGAAGCATATTCCTCACCTTGGCATTCCTTTGTTCCGACATGATTTAATAAAGAAAGGAGGGCTTTGTGGTAGTGATAAGGGCTCCTAGGGCCATTGTGGATAGGAAGACTGGTGTCTATTGTTCTGTCCAGATGTCCATATTGCACAAGAGGAAGTGGTTATGCTAGCTAGGTGTGAAGGTGAGGTTGGAAAAGTCATAGAGAGAGAAAGATGATTCGCTTCTAGGACAAAAAGTGTGCATCGAGCCACACATAGGGCTTTGTTGCGACAGGTAAAAGTGTCATGATTCGGCTCTTAGCACCAAAATGCCTTCCACAGCAATAGCACGACCAAAAAAGAAAAGTGAATAATTTGGGCCATAATCCGCATGAATTAAAAAACATTTTTACCATAAACCTTTAAAATGACTAACTTATCTTGACGTCCTGATTTTATTATTTTTCAACATTTTCATTGCTTTTTTTCAAGATTTGTGAGGTTATTTCGCACTGCACTCTACTTATCTACCAATGGCAATGATATTTTTTGGACAATATTATGCACTGGCTTAAGCTTTAGCAAGGTTTAAAACCTTGATTATCAGATACTCAATAAATAGAATCATCATCGACTAAAACAAATCATTATCATGCCACTACATCTAATGTTACTATATCATATATTCTAAATGGGCCATAACCCCAAAGCCTTTTTGGAAATACAAGCATAACTTCTCCTGCAAGCCTACTGAGAGCATAACAATCGGCATTATTGTCAGCAGTTCGCTCATGGATGGTCTGTGCTTTGAATCATCAAAATAGACCAGGAATGGACCAATCCGTTTAGATTTCTTGTCACTGGGCCTGGGTGCTGTAACAGTTAAGAGGTGTGAAGATTAGCTACCAGAGTCCTATTCAAACTTATCTACAGTCATAACTTATTAAACAATTACTTATAGCTCCTAATATCTAATTGAAATAATAGCATAACTTGTTGGCAGTCTGTACATGAAGCCCCCTGTTAATCTCCTGAGAAGTGAAAATTGCATTGATATTCATCATGTTGTGGAGCTAAATGCAAACCAAGCAGGGATATTATTGCAAAAGTGGAAAGCAAGTACCCTGCAGCTACTGCACCATAGTCTCTCACTAACAAAGTTGCTAAACTTGGCGACAACCCTCCTGCAATTGCCATGGCAGTATTGTACCCGATCGACACTGAAGTTAACCTCGCTTCTGTGGGAAAACTTTCTACCATCCAAGCACACATAGGTGCAGCGTAAAAACACAAACCAGTACCCAGTAACAGCTGTGAGACCACGACCAACACAAGGTTGCCCTCCGATATTATATTCATTGCAGCCGGACTGAAGAGTGCAAGACCCAAAGCTCCACATGTCATAACAAGCTTTCTTCCGTATGCATCTGAGAGCCAACCCGCAAAGGGGAACAACACTACCATGGTAACGAACAAACATGATGCATTTATTGTGAATGCATGAGGAATAGGTACATCCACAAGATCAGTCATGAAAATAACCAACCACACCCAAATAATATAAAATCCACTACCCCAAAGTAATGCCGCAGTGGCTACGGATATCAATGAGCCACGCAAACGTTTACTACATGCCAATTCCAGTGGTGACAAATGCCTATGTGTCACAGCATCGATATCATTTTCGTGCTCTTTTAATATTAACTCAACTTGTTTGTGATCTTTGACGTGATGTTTGATGTAAAAACCACTGAGGCTGACAAATATCCCGCATAGAAACGGAATTCGCCAATATCCATTGTTAAGTTGATCAGCAGTGAAGTTAGTTCTCATCAAATTCTACTAATTGCAATAGACATGAATACATGAGCGACAGTGAATTCATCAAAAAATAAAGAACTCCCCAAACTCACCCCAACAACTTCTCCCAATAAAGTCCCCAAAGCACCAGCACACATGGCAAAACTCCCATACCACCCCCAATTCTTCTCATCATGACCCTCCACAACAAACACCAAAGAACTCATCAACTGTCCCCCCACACTCAAACCCTGCGCCAACCGAACAACAATCAACAACACCAAACTCCACCACCCCACCGCATCAAACGTCGGCACGCACCCCATTGCAAACGTCGGAAAAGCCATTAGAAAGATGCTAAACTCCAGAGCGCGCTTCCTACTAAACCGATCGCCAATGTATCCCATGACAATCCCACCAAGTGGCCGAACGAAAAACGCCCCGCCAAACACTAAAAACGATTCAATAATCGTAGATGCCTCGTCATTACTGGGTGGGAAGAAGTTACGCCCGATGATATCGGAGAAGTAACCGTAGATTGCGAAATCGTACCATTCTAGGATGTTGCCCGCGACGGAGGCTAGAGTGGTTCGTAGGTCGTCTTCTTTTGGGGTTTCTTCGTCGACTTTATTGTTTGTTTTTGGTGGTGGGGCAAGTTGTAAATGGTGAGGGGGGTGGAGGAGGGAGCTTGTTTCGGTTGGGTTGGTGTGGGTTGATTCCATGTTGTGAGGTGTGGGGTATCATGTTGTGAGCGTTGACTGTGGACTGTGGACAGGTCCGTCGGAGGGTTGGTGTAGGGATGATTCCAAAGAGATAGATGGTACGGAAACTACTTTGAGGGCATAATTAACGGCTGTAATAAATTAATTTTTGCTTGAAAACAATCGCAGTAACAGAATTGTTCGACCAAATCTTGGACATCAATAAAAGCACGAAACAACCTGAAACAACCATGGCGAAATGCCCATCTCGCCACCATGCATATCTCCACCAATATCGGGTCGATTGACGCCCCGCTCAACTTTTAGATTGCATCGGTACACATCTGCTCCACTACCGATGGCGGTCGATTGACCGTTTTCTTCATGGTCTTCATTAGAAAACTACACCATAGGGTGTTCTCCTTACGTCGACGTGCGTACGCTGTGCGTATGGGGGGCAACACTAGATAAAAATTGAGAATAAATAAAATAGAATACTCTATTTGAGAGCTCTTTATTTCATAGTTCTGTCTGTCCCCCGCTCAATCCAAGACCACCATCGAAAAGAGCGTGATTTGCAGTTTCTCGGACACCCCCCACTTAAGGTCGTATCTTTTTTACTTAAGGAGTTACGCATCGTTTTTTAAAACGTCACTTTTGACTTTGCGAAGGGTTCCTGGCGTCCAATCATTGAAATTCTTGCATCCCTCGCAGAGAATGGTTGGTTGTTGTGTTGTTGAGCGGTGTCTACGAGCGATGCATAGATTGCGGAGGAGAAGTGGTTCTATTCCACAGTCTTTTGATTTTGTTCTTTTTGCTTGCATTCAAAATTCAAACGAAGACCTCTATGCTCCAACGCAATGTTCTAGCCATTCCCGGGCAGAGAAGAGCAAGCGAACAACTCGTCGTCAAAGCCATCGAATGCCTTTGTCTCGTCGATGAAACAATGGGACTATGTGATGAAATGCCCTGGCTGTTTCTTTCCACCAAACACATTGAAAAATAATCAACGAAATTCGGCGTCTCGCTTCCTACATCCCCAGTCTTCACTCTTCACACCAATCTACGAATCAACATTGACGGCTTCCGTTAGCATGCCATGCTCCTACTTGTCGTGAGTCAACGGACGACGCTTGCCGTGATTTAGTTGGTTCGTCAATGGTAAGATTGAAATTGTTTCGTCCGTTGTCAATTGTAACAACAACTTCTTTTTGAGCCGGGAAACGAAGGGGGCCAGCGTGTGTGTTTTAACGATCTCCCTCGGGGGAAGGGGGCAGTCAAATGAAGTAAATTATGCAAGTCAACTGAGCTGAATGACCTGCGATGAAGAACATTAAGGACGACGGATGACTGACAACTTTCAGTGAGTAATTTTTATTTGATTCATTGTCCCTCTCTTGATCTTGTTGTTCACCAAATCTTGCCGAAACCATTCCTGTCATTGAAACACCACAGCATCCCTCGCACGAAGAGCAAGATAAGGGAGGTGTATGCCTTGATTTGGCTCAGATAGTAGAGAGAAACAAGGGGATCGACTGGAAGACATTATTTGGTAACATTCAATTCTTCTTGAAAACAAGGCATTGTTCCATCTTGAAATGTATGTGAATGGAAAGGGGTTGCCTTTCATACTTGACAATCAACCCTCTATGACAGGGAGGGGCTTGCTGCAAAGTGTTTGCTGGAGGAAGGAGGGTGCAGTTTACACCCTCAACAACAACCGTTTTCAATTAGATCGCTATTTTTTCACCCAAAACATCGTCAATGGTACTCACCGGACGCGACAACCAACCGGAATCTGACCCCCAGAGTCAATCAATTTCTTCATTGTAGTGTTGATGAAAGGATGGTAGTGTTTGGGGTGGTGGTGATGCGGCTGTGGTGAGATGTATTCAGTGTGTTGAAGTGGTTGAAAAGTAGAATGCCAAGCTCGCGTCGATGCTGGGCTTCTCTGCTATGTAACTCAGCCAAAAAAATGGAGTTAGGGGCTGATCAAGACAGCCATTGAACGCTGAAATCATCAGCTACAAGATGTATTTATCAAGTTTGTACTAATTCCTAGCAGGGAAAAAGTTACAAATCGACAAAGTGAAAAATAGAGCGTGTAGCTTGACTTTTTTGGTGTGTGTGTCTAGACGATAATTCAAAAATCATTGGACGGCATAAGAAGGAGTGCTAGATATGTTTACGGAAGTCGATGCCATGACTGGCTTCATTACTGCAGTTAATGTCTTCTTGGAAGTAGTGGCTTGTTGAATGAGACCAAAAAAGTGATTGTCAAATCACTCACCAAAAACTGTTCCAATGTTTTACTTCAAAAGGCCTCAGGGATCAGACAGACGAGAGGTTCCTTACAAAACTTTTCGACTCTGACTAAATCTAGTTGGTTCTAGCTGTATCCCAAGAAAGTGACATGAAGATCTGTGAGAGTGCTTCTACGGGTACTATCCCTCCGCGCACCACCCTGGGTAAGATGGAAGACAGTGGTTGTCAAACAGACCTGATCATAACCCCCATGAGACACAAAGATCACCAACAAATGTATGCCATTGCTCTCAGTAGATGCACTGCTACTGACAGGGGTTGCAATCTGCAAGTTCATGTGTGATTTGCAGTCACAGAGATTCGTCATTTGAATGGTTCTCTGCTGAAGTTGGAGTCGAGAGAAAAAATGTTTGGATTTGATTCATGCCGCTCTGGTTATGAAATCAAGGTTTTGGAGTTTGAGAGGTAGGTGCATGCAGTTTGACTGGCAACTTATTTGACTTACCTTGCACCTGTGAACCTTTAGTCATGCATGTACTCCAAAACTTGCGATGCATGATTGAGAGGGGTGCATGCAGTTGTGATTGGTTAAAGTTGTATCCTATGAAAATTGGACAGTATCAAACAGCAACGACCAGAATTTTTAAAGAGCACCCAGTTTGATGATGTGCCTTCTTTGTTTATTGTAGTCAATGAGTTCATGAAGGACTGTCACTAAAAAGTGTCAGCAGATTGCCACAACGGTCCCTTGTGCTTTTATACAAGCACTGTCACTTCACCAGAAGTTTGCAGGTGATCGGTGATAGGTGACTGGAGAAGTGTATCAAAATGGTCTCAATATGAGTGCACTGGCTACAAGGGCATTGGTAAGACCTTGCATTAGGTTAGCTCAAGGCAACAACCGCACAATGGTATCTCTGCCAGTTAACCTCTTTATTTTTGAAGTGGAATATAATGTTAGTTATAGTTATATTATCCGTTCAATTGGGTACTGTCTTCAATGGGATTTGCTTACTTCTCCTGAATTGAATAAATTTGTTTGAAGTTGTTTCTAAACCTGAGTAGATAGCTTTTGTGATTGTTTGCCTTCACTGTCCTTCATATTATCCAAACAACGGAGAGGTGTTCTTGAAAGCCCCCCCTCAACATCCCATATTGTTGGTGGGATTTGAACGATGGAAATCCCATATCCTAGAAGATCGCCCACACATATTATCAAGGAGGGTGGCGAGAACAGAATCGGAATCAATTTTTTCGTAGAGAGGAGGAGGCTGGGGAGGGTGGGGGTGGTAATTCGTGATGGCCAAAATGGTGGCCTCAGTTTCACGCCGGAGGGCACGAGACCGTTGATCTTCTGTGGAAGACCCTCCATTATTTTGAGAAGGGGCAGCAGTGTTGAGAGGGTCTACTGGTTGTGGAGAATGTTATTATGTTGTCATTGTTATCGTTGGCACAACGGAGACAGTGGGACCTGCACCGTGATTCGGACGGGTGGTCTAGTGTGTGAGATTGGGAAGTTGTCGAAACCACAACAATCAACCGAATCGGTGGAGTGGTGAATGCCGGGAAGTCGTCAGCACCACAACAATCAACCAAGAACACGGAGGCTGCCTATTGACAGCGAAATAACCTTACAGAAGGAGCTACAGAGGCACCGGAGCGGCCTAAAAAGGGCGCCATGGAGAGCGATGCTAAACCCCCATAACTACAAACTGTGGGCTTATAAGGTACGTCGGTATCTACTTGACTATCTATCCCATTTTATGTATCTGATTTTCTTTGTTCTACATAGGCTTACATAGGTAGCAACAGTAGGTAGCACGATACCAGATATGTAGAACATGATCTAAGTACCCAAACAGGTACCTTATCGTAGTGGGTTTAGAAACCCCGGTAGTCCTTTTAACATGTTATAGTCGTGGTATAACTACGAAACCGTGATCGGGAATGATGTATACAACGCACCGGCTTAAATAAAATTTACTTTCAATCTACTTGGGAACGATGTCTACGTGATGACCAAGACATTTTCAAGTTTTCCCGTACGTTTATTTGAATTCCATTCACGTGAATGCATCCCACAATTTCAACATTACGATTAACTCGTTAGCCATTCTATGACTTTTCAATCACTATACCATCTTCTATTCCTCTCATCCAGATTGACCCCGTAAAATGAAACCTTATTCACAAGAGAAACATTACATTTATTCCCCGCCATTTCTATTGACAAGTAAACTTAGACTTCGTTTCCGGCACGATCTGAAGATATTATAGGGTAACACTTTCTCCGCAACTCTGAATTGGACACCAGATTGCAGATTCAATCCCTCCCGCCCCGTCTCCCCGCCCAGCCGTCCAGCCGTTCCCCCACAAAACAAAGGATAGCAAAACAATACACATCGAATCGAAACAACACAAGCACGATGGCAACTAATCGCATCATCCGTCTCGTAATTCCCCTCGTGGGCTCCGTCTGCCTATTTTCCCCCTTTTATTTCAAGCTAGAACAATTCCCCTCCACCCATCTACCCGTCAATGATCCCGCACCACGTCGTCTGGATATTGTTGTCGACGACACCGACGAAATGGTTACGGCGAAACTCTCTGTGGTTTCGAAATCACCTGCATCCGACGTAACCTTTGGCGATCACAAGCGCATCACCTCCATGTTGGATGATGCTCGAGAGCTAATGGAGAAGGCGCGTGGTTTACTCAAAGACGAAAACAGCGGTGCCCAGGCAGTGGTGGACGCAGCCACCAAGAAATTCAAGGAGGCGAAGGATTACATTTTGGAGCAGAGGAAATTATCGAAAGAGGCACAGGGCGAGGAAGATTTTGAAGATGTCGAGAGGAAGACCCTGGCGGAGGACGGAGAAGAAGAGGCAGTTGGTGAAGATCTCGATCTTGATTTGTCAAGGAGTGTGTTTGAAACGGTAAGATACCGACACCTATCATTAGGTTACTACCATATGGTAGTTGAAACTCCTCTCAATCAATTAGTTAATTATTGTGTTTGCTGGTAATCTGTTATAGGATTACTCCTTCCCCGAGTGTGTTCACAGAACGTTGGAATTCTGTTTGGATTGGATCAACGAGGACTTGGCCAACTTGGGTTTGTCTACAATAGAGCTTCTTATTCACGAAAAGCGCAATATCAACCAAGATGGTTACAACAAGGTGCGTTTTAGCCTTCCTGTTGGTCGTGTCTTAAGAAAGAAGTTGTCTTAAGTGACAGTTTTGTGTAATCCCAATTTCCATCACTAACTGAACCCTCAATTCTTTTATCTACAATACTGCTTCAGGTTGTGATTGTGACAAATGACGATGCCTCCCTCGTCACGGGCCGCCTCGGGGATGGTATCGTCACCTATCCTTTCACTTGGGACGACGCTGTTAGTGGCACAAGGACCCTTGGTGTGGATGGAAAATGGAATTGTCAGGGTAAGGACCCACAAACCTGTTGTGACGATATCAAGCAGAGTGCCGAGAATCCTGATACGAAAGGAAACTACCTCGAGTGCCACATATTTGTCCCTTTTGGTGGGGTCGGTAATGCCAAGAGAGACGACAGGGTCATCATAAATTTATCACCTGATGGTCGTGTTCATGAAGAACCTCAGATTGAGTAATCATCTTGACTTTAGGAATTGGGATATCTTGGGGTTTAAACATGTACTCTTTACCTTGAATATTTGACTAACTTGATAACGATGCAGTGAGGTCTAATTGTAACCCCCTCAAACCTGTTGCTCTACAGATGATGTCTGCAGTCATCACTATGGTTTATTTGTTTTACGTTTTGAGGTATCCCATCACTGCTGCCTGCAGTTGGTCCTAGGTATAAAATATAACATAGGTAGTTTGGTTTACTGAAGAGTGTATGTCTCTACTGCGATTGAACTGGACTGTTGATTACATGGCCAGTTTCAGGTGGAACTGGCTCAGCAAATAAAACTTCATTTTATAATTAAAACTACTTGCTAATGACAATTTCACGCTCAAATCTTTGCTAAGCATGTGAAATCAGCACTTAATGTCACGTTCATTGATCTGGTTAGGGCTAATGGCAGCACAATTCACGAACTCGTGATCAAGACACTTGAGAAATATATGGTACCACCAAAAATATATGTGAAAGTGTCAGGAGACTGTACCAAGACCTCAAACTTGTATTAAAAAGTTGAGATAGGTCAAAGTGTTGGAGTCAGATACCATTCCTCAGTTCTAAATGTTGATATTTAAAATAGAGGAAGTACTCCGTAGAATAAATACTAATTCCTCACGTAGGCTCCGTTTGAGCGTATCCGGCCTAAAAGTTACAATAACCGGGTCATTTTCTGCCGCCGACCAAGTATTTTCCTCAGAATGGCTTCTGAACGGACGACTACTTCCTTCTTGTCTTCAAACTTGGTTGATTGTCACGTTGAATTTCTTCTCTGCACCATGGCCTCGACTCTTGATTGATGCATCGATGTCGTATTTTGTAATCCTCACCCCCTTTACTCTCTCTAGAATGTAACCATCAGAATCATCAACTGTCTTATTGCAGCATCGAGGGCAATGGACAAATGGACGATTCCGATGATTGTAAAGGGATGGTGGGAATTGTTTCAGCTGCAGAGGTGGAAGAGGAGAAATGGGGGGGCAAATGAAATAATCAGCGCAATGAGCCATTATTAAACCGTCGTCCCAATGTCTTTCGCACCTTTGTTGTCTTCATTCAAATGCAATGGATACAATGAAGGTGATGGAAGCGGGGCCGGGCGGGGACAAATTGAGTTCTCGAGGTGGAGGCTATTTTTGAAAAAGGGGGGAGCAAAAATTCTCTCACCCCATGATCTCCTTCACTGTCTTGATTACACCGTGATGCATGAGCATGAGGCAGTGGCAGAGATGATAGAGCGGGGGGGGGAGGTAGAGTGGTCGGCATGGAGGCAGTGACGGAGACAGTCAGTGGCTCGAACGGGAATAGTTTTAAAATCAAATCACATTAAATAACTTATGTAATATTTTTAGACGTGAGCAGTATGAGGAGATCTAGAACTGAGAAATGGTAAGGAGACAATTCATCCACAGTTTTGTTTCTTTTTTGATGGTAGCAGTGCATGACCTTATTGAAATAATCTATGAGGAGAATGCCATGGGCAAAGTGTAGTATCTCAGTGAAGTTCTCCTCATAGATTGACATTCAAGAAGCCCCTTCCAAAACAGCCATCACAATTTATTCTGTATCACCGACACTGCTGTCTTCATAGCTCACCCACACCACGGCAACACCAACTCAGCCTCTGGTGTTAACACTGTCATCATAATCAACTCCCACTATCATTGCAACAACAACGATACTTTCCCTGGTGCCACCGCAGCCTCTAACGGAACCCACAACAAATAAAACTTCAGCAGCATTTGAACCTTTGTGAAGAGTAGCACCCCTCATTCCTTTTCCAATCTCTACAATGACAGCACCACCCACTACAATCCCTCACAGAATTTGCCACTTCCCACCAACCAACATCACTCAAATCAGCCCGTATCGAGACACTACCAGCACCTTCACAATTTGTCAATGGATTAGCTCCTCTCCTCATCATGACCTCCCTTCTTGACTTCCCCCTCTTTCATTGCTAATGCCCCCACCATCAAGCCCATCACCATACCCACTCTGACACAAGCTCTCATCAGTCTTACCACCATCTTACTTTTGACCTTCATCGACACGGCTGCTCCTCCTTCTCCTAGACCTTCATGCTGTTTCCACCAACCCTCGACCCCTTGATTAAAGAGATTCCCGAGTCCTCTCATCCAGAGGCATGCCTCAAGCCCTCTACTTCAGAGACACACCCCACAAACAAGTCCTCCACACATATTCTGAGGCAAACCTCCCCTCAACTCCTCCAGAAGCAAAATGCTTCCAAACCACCCCTAGTATTTTCCAAGGATGGAGACTCCAGCATTTCTTCCTTTCATTCTCAGAAATCTCCAAGGGTGCACCACCTGCATCCAAGTCCATTTCTCTAATGGTGCTTCCAACAAAAGCTGATGACCTCTAGTAGGTGGACAATTTCATTTTTTGCCCTTTCTCCTCTCACTTACCTCACCTTGTTCACTAGGTACAAAGGTGTATTGAGAGAGTAAGTATCATTGCCACGACATAACTCATGCAGCATGTAATTTTTTGCTCTGAGAGTTAGTATTATTGTTCTGGAGAGACTAGAGGGTGGTGTCATATGCTTGGAATAATCAAAATCGGCCCAGTACAAGCCGAGATTGGGAAATAAAGCAAATGTATGTTGTACCATACTTCACGGCTTTACACGCCAGACTATCGCCACATCAGGCCCTACCAGTCTAGAGGAATGGGATCCTGTTTTATGTGATGCTCAAGACCAAGACCAAATCTTTAGGATACCCTTTTTTGGCGCCAAACGAGATCTTTCTGTCGTCCGAAAAAATCTTTTTTGTCACTCCCCACAAAACGACCATTTCGATCATACCTCGCGGTCACGTTCCTCTCGAGGAGTCATTTCTCCGGCTCCTCTCGTTCGTTCCTTTCATTGCAACAACAACGCCACCACCCACTGCCAGCAACAACGCCACCAGACCACACAACTACTACTACACCGCCGCCACCGCCACCACAACAACAACTACTACTTCATCAGCGATGGCACAGCTGCTTCTCGCCGCCATCTCTCCCGTGTGATTACACACACAATATCGCCGCTCCGCCAGTCAATGATGGAGAGCTGTTTTGGCTTTGCTCCGCGAGCCGTCACTGCAGCATCAATCGACCAAACGTTTTCTTCTCGGACACGCAACACACACAGCAACTGCGTTTGTACCACCTTCTGCACCTGCATCTGAACTCGCATAAAATAATTCTTGCATTTTACTTATGAATGCAATTTTCTCAACTGTAGTTTTTGTTGTGCATAAAATGATCAAACATCAAAGTTTTTTCGCATTAAATTGGTGGTTATTTTCTTCGCAATAAATATCCGTTCCTTTCCTTATCACCAAGTCTGTCACACTAAGTAACAGAAGGTTGTTTTATTTTTTGCTCATAACATATATTTTTGCGTATTAAATAGTTTCTTCGAATTAAATTGGTGGGTATTTTCTTCGCAATAAATATCCGTTCCTTTCCTTATCACCAAGTCTGTCACACT
>JALLAY010000627.1:0-13704 GCA_036939635.1 Cyclotella baltica
AGATTACACAAATATTAGCTTGGAGATATAATGGGCTGTACCCATTATCTGATTTCTGTGATTGAGCGGGTTGTTTGATTGCGAGATTTTGGGTGAACTACTAATGTTGGCTGTTGGCTGTTGGTCTCTCTTTTGTTTCACGGCCTGTCACGGCGCGTGCGACGTTCACTTATGATAACATTTTGGAGGGCGAAAGTGGAAATTAAAAGTAGGCTTCCGAAGAAGCTTTTATTGTATTTTAATGAAATTGAGTAGGCAAAAGCTAAGTCTTCCAAAATCTAAAGAACAACGTGTCGAACGAAAGACAATGAAAATGAGACACCACACATATGGTACACCTACATACCCGCACCCTCACCCTACCGCCCACACCTACCATAACACCGCCTCCTACCGCTAAGGCAACGCGCCGCCAACCTCATAATTACAGATAGAGATGAAGGATGTAGGACCTTGATGCCAACAGCAGAAAAGACCCCCGCATGAAAGGCATGAATTTCTTAATTATAGCGTCATCGCGATGCACTGTTTTGTTACTGCTGTTAATGTCATCGAGGGGGATTTGGGCAATTTCCGCAGATGATGAAAATGCCTTATCTTTGTCTCTCGAAGAGTTTCATGATTTAGATGATCACAGTACAAAAACTGAATTGGTTGGCATTTCTGGTGCAGATTTTGGTGAAGTAGAGGTGTCAGATGGCACGAATTCAATTGAAAACGATCTGGCAAGTCATCACAATGAAATTGAATCTGTCCCCGAAAAGCCACTGCAGCAGTCACACAAATCTCATCAATCTAACACCATTTTCGATAGGTTCTCTCGAACCATAAGTCGTGAAATCATGAGCCGTTTTCAGCTGCCACATCAGTTGCGTCCACCTACGTTTCCGTTTCAACCGCTCTGGGATAAACGTAGAGGCAAATCTAAAGATGTTTTAATTGCTGAGACTGGTAGAAGCAAATATCCTGCCACGGATATTGAAAATGTTAAGAGGATTGGAGCTGTCTGTCCACCTGATAATGAAGGCGGTGTCGAATCTGAGAGTGAAAAAGTTGCTTCATTTGATAATCATGATGATGACGATGAATCATTAGCTGTGTGTGAACCAGACTCTGCTCAGGCTGTCAGCTGTAAAGTTATTGATGACGCAATGTATGAAAATCCAGACCACGCAAATGATGAGATTCAAGCAGGGATGATTGTGTATGTCTTACCTCCGAGTGAAACCTTTGATGAAAACGATTTTGCAACAGATTCAATCCCAGATGATGAACGTGTTGACACATCTGTATCAACTTTGTCGGAACAAGATGGTGAATCTTATGCAGACAAGCCACAAATAGCTTCATCGAGATGCATTGTTGAGATGGGGAAGCGCTATGATGCAAACGAGGAAGTGATTCAATATGCTTTGATTCGTCGTGAGCTTCACGAGCTGGGAAATGTCGATGTGCACAGAAAAGATTTTGCATATCAGCCAGTGGTGATAAATAAACCAAGTACTTTTGCCACTAATCATGCTCATACAGGTTGGGAGGGAGGAGACTTTTCCGTAGAAACAAGGATCACTCCTGAGTCTGAAGCAGTTGAAGTTCTTTCAACCTATGATCCAGGTTATTATTCTTCAGATTCGGCAGGTAGGTCTGACCATGACCAGCAAGTATCGTTCAGGTGGTGGTCATGGATTGATCACTTTAACCAATTCTTTCGACACGGAAATCATGGCTTCAATAATGACGTAGACGAGTCTTCATATGACTCTGGTGCTGTGATCCCTGGTTCTCACCATAATTATGGTCAACCAGTCTATGGGGGTAATCTTTATGAAGAAGAGGGAAAGCAAGCGTTCGCAGGTGGATCACACGGCGATATATGGATGGCGAAACGAAGATGTCCAAACAAAAGAGTTGAGTGTGATGACAAAAAAGAGTATATTGTGAAGAGACTTAAAATTGAGCTTGGTTTCCCAGTCTTGGAGGCTGGGTTAAGAGAGGTTTACTTTGGTGAACTCCTTGCACGAGAAGCTTCATCATCAAATCTCGTTACTAGTTATGTTGACCACTTCTTTCGCGAAGGTAAGAAGTGCCAAGTTGAGTTATGGATAGTGTTTGAGAATGCAGGGCCATCTCTCCGCTCGTATCTTTATACAAGTGTACTTGATTCTGATGGTGGTAAGTCTCTGCATCTTGCATTATTATCATAAATGTATTTCTGGTATGGTAACAATAACGTTACTTGTTTAAGGGTTCTCTGTTTTTCAACACTCTTACCTTTGGAGAAGACTCCGCAAGAGCATAGGTAACGGCAAAGATGAGACTGACCTTGTACTGGATATCATCCGTCCAAAGACATCATTGCGTGATCAAGTTGCTGATGAGTACACTAAAGAGAATGACACTTTGGACCATAGACAAGAAAACTTCCACAGTAGGAAACATGCAATGCCAGAAGGAAGGCAACTCCTCAAAGATGTGTTGAAACAGATACTCACTTCCGTAGCTTTCTTGCACGAGCGAGGGATTGTCCATAGGTGAGATGGCAATATTGAGTTCCTCATTTATTCAGACGATATTTTGTAATCTTTTTACTCTGAAATTGCCCCTTCACTGATCTTTAAGAGATATTAAACCAAGTGTAAGCAGAGAAAAATGAAGTTTTTTGATTGCTGGATGGAATAATCGAATCTTACTCTTTGATCACTCGAACAGAATATAATGTGTAAGACAGTGCCTAAGCTTGATAATGACTTGCTCCCTCAGAGAATTGAAGCTGTAGACTGCGTACTTGGTGATTTTAGCAGTGCTTGGGATGAGTACTCTAAACGCAACCTATATGCCAATGGACCTTCAATCAAAGAACTGACCGAAGAATACGCACCTCCAGAGGTACTCCTACAACAACAAGGCGCTTCATGGTCACCATTCTCAATTCAAAATCCATTTAGCTACGATTCATGGTCAATTGGTGTTGTTGTGAGTTGCAACGAAGAGAGAACATGTCTGTTTTTCAATCGACTTTTTTACATGCTTGTTCTGCCATTTCAAGGCACTTGAGCTGTTATTAGGTACTCCAAATGTATTTTCTGTCGACCAACGAACAACAGTAATCCTCACGCACAAGCTTAGAAAAGAAGGTGCAAGTTCGGAAGATATTCAGAGGGCATTGGTAAGTGTATTAAATAATATCTTCATTATTATAGCTAGAACAATCTAATGCATTGTTCCTACCCAGTACCTAGCAGCTCTTTCACAGGTAAGCGTGACTCTTAACAATGTTTCTGAGAACCACTCATGATTATGCCCCACCTTTACTCACCTTCATCATTGGTTCCGTGTACAGTTTTGCATCTATGTACCGTCACAAGGAAAAGGATGGCCTCTTAGAGACGGAGATCCGATGCATAATGCTAAGGTTGTAAAAGAAAGTTGTACACTTAGAGACTTTCACAATGCCCTCCGATCAAGGGATCCACTTGGTACTGGTTTCAACAGATCTGTTGACATGCTTTTACACCTGATTTGGAAGCTTTTGGCTTGGAATCCATTGGATAGGTTGGCTCCATCTCAAGCACTTTTGCATCCATACTTTACCTCTACTGCAAATGAACCAGTGTATGACTTGCTCAATGAGAGGCTGGTTCTAAATAATGCCTTTCCGTATAATAGCCCCTTCTCAGGGTTTCACAATGCATTGGAGTCTCAACTGCTCGACCCTGACACGGACGTGAATTATCACATTGCTGTGACCCTGTTTACGTGCCCAAAATGTGGTAAAAACTATACTGATTACAATTCATGTCATAAACATGCCAGATCAAGGAAACACGCCTTATTCTGTGATTATGATCGAAGCAATCTACCCCATTGTATCAATGCACACACAATGCTACCTACTCTTGATAGATACGGTTACTGTGATATCCAAGGGCGTAGGCAAACCGTAGAAGACTTTCATTCCGTGCATTTGTTTTACGACAAACAATTTTATGGTGAGTATTAATTTGACATGTTTGAAGAGCCACGTTATGAACCTGCTTTTACAATTAAAAATGTGCCATTTTATTTATCCCTGCCAACCAAGGTATATTCGATGGACACATGGGCAATTTGGCAAGTAAATACGCAGCCTCCACCTTTTACAGAAAAGTTGAAGCCAGGCTCTCAAACATTGACCAAATTATGTTCACTGTACCAAACTGGAAAGAACTTGTTCAAGCTGATGTTGAGCAATCTTTTGAAGAAATTCACGAAGGAATAGTGCGTGCTGTAACATCTTCACCTGGCGGGATAATGGATGAAAGTGGAACCACGGCAACAATATTATATGTTACTCATCTTGCCATAGTCATAGCCAACGTAGGAGATTCTCGAGCAGTCATATCTCAATGGAAGAAAAATTCGAAGGGTCTTGATACAATATCAGCATACCAATTGACCGTGGATCATACAGCGTCTTCACCAGGTGAGCAAAAGCTCATTTCTGATAGAGGAGGTTCGGTATCAAGGTCTGGAGGCATAGAAAGAGTGAATGGCATCTTAGCTGTGACGAGATCTCTGGGTGATGTTCGTTTAGCTAAATATCTTTCACGCACTCCATATGTCCTTTCGCTAACAAAACCAGAAGCTCGTGAAATGTGCGACTCTTCATCACATGACGAACGTGAGTCATCACACCCTTGTTTTATCATTCTTGCTTCGGATGGTCTGTGGTGAGTATTGAAGAAGTCCAATTTCAATTTATTTCTTAAAATGGGCCCTTTTTAGAGGTCCAATTTATTTCTTTTTTTCTAATCCTATCACCATATTTGGAATTTTCAAGGGATGTTATGAATAACCAGGAGGCGGTCGAAATGGTGTTAGAGGCCATGAATACGAATGAAGGGTCTGCGTTTCAAATAGCGGCAGAGTGGCTAACACAGGAGGCTTATGTCAGAGGAAGTTCCGACAACATTGGTGCATGTGTCGTGGAGATCGTGTAAACCAGGCATTCCAATAGTATAGTAAAAGTGTCACTGCTTTAGGCGTGTCTGGTGTAGTGTTGCTCACGCACTGTAAAGTCCAACCAACATCTAGAAAGCTTGGACTCTAGATGAAAATCACCAACAGCAGCAAAAGATCAAGATAGACATGAAAGACTCAGAGCTGTGAGAACATAACTTATGTGCACTTCTCCTTACTGTTCCGGGTACAAATACATGCGAAACTAGTGAGTATTTAGCTAATAATTGCACCCATAACATCCGGTCTTTGGCGAAATCTGAGTTTACCATTGGACAGAGCACCTTTCAAATTGTGCTAGTCAATATTACCTTAGTACGTTTTAACTCAAGGCCTAACTTCAAGCGCATGGGCAAAATGGATAATGTGGCTAGAAGGGTCCAGGAGGTCCAATTTTAGGTAGCACAATCAAGTAGAGAAGCTTGAGTGCACTTGTTGTGGCAAGAAGGATCATTTGGTTGCTGGATCCTGGCTCTTTGGAGATTATTTTTTCTTCTCTTGGAGATGATAAAAATGATTCTGTTTAAGCTTGCAAGATGGACCACACATGATGCAATTGGAGGAGGATACTCATTTTGTTGTGGTCAGTGACGAGATTCAGGTCAAAATAAGTGAGGTTTAAGCAAGTGTGGAACATACAATGTGTCTCATAACTTCACTGTTAGCAGATTTATCAGAACACTGCTATATGCATAATAGGCCCCAAATAATGATGCAAGTGGAGGAGGATGCTGATTTCTGATTTCATTGTTGACAGTGATGAGATCGAGGTCAAAATAATTTAGGTTTTCTCTGGAACAAAACCTTAGAGTTATTTGAGGCAACAGCACAGTCCTGGAAATACCAGTATCATTTAAGATATTATATGTGAATGATATCTGGATCTACAATATAGAGCTTCTTGTCACTTAACTCATTGCAGGGATGTCAACATAAATGAGTACACCGGGGGTGTCTTGGGTATGAGAGATTTTTGGATGGGTGAGCGTCTGAATGAAGGCTACTCTAACTGAGGTGATATACAACAGTAAGCAGTAAATCAACCTGTTTAATATGACGAGAATGCTCAGAAATGACCAAAGGATCCAATTAGGAGACATGACAGAAGATTGAGGGTCCGTCAAGAGAGATTAAAACATTTGACATTGTGATCCAGATGGCTAATAGCGCAGTGTTTGCTAGTCAATTTGTGAGTGGATATGCTTGGACAAAAATAGGAGAAAGAATGATCATCGAGAAGAATCACAGCTTGTTGGGTCACAACAATGAAGAGTTGACTTGTGAGTCGGCATGACTGCCGGACTGGCGCATGACAAGCAGAAAGATGGTGCCACATGCACACCATGCTGCATCTAAGGCCAGACAAAAGACTGTGAAGCAAACTGAAGCCAAGAAAGGTTTTGAGCTGGGAAGGAGAGAATTCTTGGACCTGTGCAAGGTTTGTGTGTCACCTGGTGATGGGAGCAAGTACCTCATCCATAAAAAGCACACGAAAATCACAGTGAACCAAGTGACTGACAACTGACAAGAAATGGGTGGACTTTTTTTACCAAAACCAAGAAGGGAATGCTTGAGCCTACCTGCAAGTTCCTCAATATCACAAAGGCTGTGAAGATTCTTAGTATGGTTGTGAGATCTAAAGTACGAAGCCCTTGAGAACCGATGCGAGAGTGCAAACTCTATAGCACAACAACCTTGCAGAGGTGGGATTCACTCATCTTTCTGTAACAATGTCTGTTGCCATTTTGGGTTGTGCTTATGTGCTGATCAGTGGACATGAAGAAGAGTCTACTGGAAAATTGGGCGGTATGCTTAATGCTTAATGTGCGTGAATTCAAGCAGCTCGAGGGTCGACACTTCATGTGGGATTTCATTATTTCCAGTGCCTGTCACTAACCTTTTATGACCAGGCTTCTGTTCATCTTGTGGGGAAGTAATCCTGTATTGTTGATTGCAAACATCCTGGCTGTTAAGGGTGACAGTTTGAACTCAGTGAGGTCATTTTCATTGAAGTACCAAATGACATGAAGGAATTCTACAGAAGAAAGATCAATCATACATTCCAATTGAATGTTCAAGTATCAGACTAAGCACAGGCTGCAAACTGCTTCTACAAAACACTCTCCTCTTGAGAAACAATCATAGGACAGGTCCAGGATGACCCATGCCCATACTACCTATGGAGTGTAGGCAGGTTACTTGTGTTCCTGGCATGGACCGATGATATCATGATTGGAGAAAGATCTTGAGAAGTCATTTGTCCCAAGCAGTGAGAACAACATATAGTAATATGTGGGATGTTTGAAATGACAAAGGACGCTGATGGTCTCTGAATCATTGAGTTTGCATTGCCAGTTCTTGTGCTGAAACCCAAAGACAGCTTTGGCATTCCCTAAGGCAAGCTTCCCATATTGCTGCTTCCCTCTTGATCAAGGAAGACTGGAGTAACCTGCTTCCGGGACCAGAAGCAATGTGATTTTAGTCTAGGACTGCTTTTTGTCAACTTATGGTTGAATTGGTCACAGTTGTTACATCTTAGCAAAAGTGGCTCCTTAGAATTAACTTAAACGTAAAAACTCAAAAACCTGCAAATTCGAATCCAATGGTTCCGATTCCAATCACTTGCATTCCACTAGCCTCATCCTTCTTCAACCTTCTTCAAATACGGGGATCTTAACAATCTTGACTCATTTCAAACAAGAATCATCTTCAATTGGAAGATCTTGCACTGTACTTCAGTTCAAAAAAGAAATCAGAGGGAGATATTAAGTCAGGCCAAGTAGTCGAAGATTAAAATGGCTCCACACAAAATCTTTCACATGATTACTGTTCAATTGCACCAAAGCTGTATGAAAATTGCTGTCATTGTCTTCCGTTTTGAAATCATCGATTGAAAGTGACTCTAGATCAAAGTAGATGAAACGATTCCCACATCATTTGATAAAGCAACTGAGAGGAGAATCATGCTCAAGAGACTGGAACGGATCAGATCCTGTGCTGCAAAACGGGGAGAATAATGTAGACCGTCACCTGGCCGTACCTCAAACGGGCTTCAATTGCTACATCTTAGCAAAAGTGGCTCCATTCACTGCAAATACTACGAGGAACTGGACTAGTCACATGTCCATACCTAGAAAATGCATACTGAAGCACTGTCACATCTGATACACTGTAGTTGGGACAAAAAACGGGCTTGAAGCTCAGTCTCAAGAGGACATGAGGTGGGTACTGAAATGGACCACCATGAGAAATTTTTCCAGCACCCAGGTGCAAAATGCCCTAAAATACTGGGACCCTTTTTTACGAAGAACCTAGATGCCAAAAATTTGGCCAGCCAACTGCAGGACTCACACTGATAAATAATACATAAGTACTTATTTACTTGTTAGTATACTCCAATTGTATCATCAGCCTCAGCCCTGTTACTTGACCAATTGCCAGAGATAAAGGAGAAAATGCCCAGGTGTCTGATTTTGAGCAATTACTACAGAGGAAGTTAGTGACCAACCACAAAGAGGAAAGTCTAAAAACTACCTAGGTGCTTCAGTTTTGGTCAGCACCATGCCACCCCTCCTTTTAAATCCTTTCAACCTGTGGCCTGTTACCACCCCTTGGTTTTAGTTCAACCAGTTCATCAGAGACTAATCACAAAGATAGTGATTACACTGCACAATCATGTTAAAGTTACAAAAAGATCCGGAGAGCTTGGGCTCTGGATTGAAATCACTAGAACAACCAAAGATCAAGAAATGTATATGAAAGCCTTTAACGCTCTAGGTTTGTGGTATTGAGACCAAATTATAGACTCTTATTTCCTACTCTGTTTAACTGTACCTTAGTTAAAGAGTGATTCTGATACCATAGATCAATAACAATTACTTCAGCTAACAACTACTATCAAACCTTTTCAATACACAACCATGGAAATATAAGCTGCTTGCAAACTACTACATCCAACATAAAATCCGCCCCAACCAACCTCTACATAAAACATATCCATAAGGAGAAAACAATTGGATGGTTAGGTCAATACTCTCTCTCTAGCTACCTTCATTCGGCCTTGGGTAAGAAAACTTTGGAGTTTGGATGTATTGATCAGGTGCCTGGTAATGTTGAAAATTGTGAAGGTGACTGTAAGGGCTATCATTGCGATAGCTGGAGTGATGGGTTTCATTCTGAACATGTTGACGGCGATCATGATAGTCGTGATGGAACTGCTGGCGATGAGTATCATGGTGGGTGTGCCTGCGAAGATCATTATGGTAGAACTGCAATCGGTTGTATGATTCATGGTCTGAAATATGTGTCTCGCTCTGGTCACGGCGAGGTTCATCTTGTGATTCTGGAGCTATAACAGTGAACAGTTTAAGTGAGAAGGCATCGATATAACCTTTAAATGATTTGAATTTGCTGATCTTCCTCACCATATTTCTGAGCAACACCAGTTTCTGAATCCTCTCGCTCATCTGTATCATTGGTAGCGTCAGCATGATTCCTTTTCTCCTTCAGAGTTTTCAAAGAATTGATTAGCTTCTGGTCATCCTTCCACCGGTTCATTTTCATCCTGTATATCTTCCTCTCAGCCTCTTCTCGTTGGAGATATGGGAGTTTCTCGTTTTCACTGCGCAGTCAATGGTACTGATGGGATTAGTTTGGTACGCAACAAAGTTAACTACCCGAGCTGAATAGTCTCACCCTAGATTCCTCCAAGTTTCACCCAACAATCGAGATATGTCAGCATTGGGCATGTCAGGATTCTCAGCTTGTAAAACCTTTCTCTGCTTCTGGGCATACCTGCGATGAGGACGAAGCACAGAAAACACAGTAAGAGCAATGACACATGAAACCAATTCAAGCACTTCACGTAAAAGATAGACTTACATCAAGAAAGCACTCATGGGGCGACGAGGAGCTAGAGGGTTTTTCTTTGCCCTCAATTTCTTTGTCAAAGAGTTTCCACTGGCGCGACTAGAGTACTGCTGTTTCTCCTGCGCATATCGAGTCTTATCTTCCTGAGCCAAATACTCCCAATGCTTTTTGTTCTGCTTAGACAGTTTGCGCCATTCTTTCGCTACCAACTTAACAACTCCATCCTAAGAAAGTAAGCAGCACAAGGAATCAATATGGTAAGTATAAGTCAAACTCTCGAAAGCAACAGCCGATGATGCCTCACCTTTTCATTGGATCCAACCCTTCTCATAATTTCTTCTCGTTTGGCATCAGAGAAGATCATGAACGCGGACTTTGCCGGAGCAGGGCGATCACAGATGCGATTTGCTGACGCCGTAGAAGACTCTGACGAGCCGCTAGCCAATTCCATGGGTGCGATAGCTGGAGCTTCACTGAAGAATGGGCTTCTACGATAAATAGGGTTGTGATGATCTTTGTTACTGACAGACGGGAGAGACTCATTGGAGGCTGTTTCTGGTTGTTCAATCGGGGGAAAGTAGGGACTCTTAGTCATTTCAACAGATGGAAGTTTTGGCATTGGAGCAGCATCTCTGCCATAACTCGGTTGGCTGTAGTGAGATCCACGAGCGAAGACATTATCATTGCTAATGTTGGTGCCGGTGTGCTCATAGAAAGAACGATGGTCCGTAACGTATGAAGTGGGGCCGCTGAGTCGATTCCAACCATCATTGCGTAACTCAGGGATGGGATACGCTTCCTGCTCCGCCCGATGTCTGAACTCCACTGGCACCTCTGATTTGTGACCTATGTTGCTTCGATCATGCGGATGGCACTTGGCTTCGTCGCCTTTGTATGACATGGTTGACTTGGAAGAGATAGACAACTTTGTATGAACACTCTAGAGTAACTAACCGCAACTAATGAATGCAACTTTATCGTCGAGACAAATCAATTTATGATCATTGTACCTTAATAGTCAACAATGCTATCTGGCTGCCTCATTCAATGATGAAAGGAAGAGGTCCTTTGTGAATGCTCAGAATCGACCCAATTTCAATCATGCGCAACCAGGAAAGGCGATTCATTTGAAGATGGAAACCATCGTTTAAAGCATTGATTCGATCAATGTGCATGCGATTGAGGAGTAACCGACTACTCAAACACACATACAATTGAAACGCATTACACACACACAATTAATAGTAGAGGGGGTTGGAAAGGGGAATGACTCTTACCTCCCATTCTTTTTCCTTCTATTTTGTTCTAATGCCTATTTTTTGATCGTAGGAGTCGATAGATACCTACACCCACGTGTCGCCCTTCCGGGCGCGAGGGATTGCTTTCGTACGTATTCTATCTACCACCCAATTGATGCATTGTAAATCCATTACAAATGAGGAAGTAGGTAGACTACTAATTGTAGCGGTGCATGTTTTTGCCACGCGCGCGATTGCCCGTTTATCGCCCATCACACATCCATTGTACCTGTACCTCACACCTCGCTCACACCTCACCAACATCAATGCCACACCGCCACATTGCCACTCTCGCCTCGCTCCGCCGTCCGCCGTCCAGATCTATCAGCCGACAATATGGAATAGCGTGTTCACGAACCGCACAGCAATTGATTTAGAAGGAAAGAATGCCCATTGCTGCCTCCCATGACCATCTCCGAGCCGAAAAAGCTGTAAGATCCAAAGCTTTTGAACTTCTCGGCGGTTTGCTACTAATCGTCGCAGTCTGTATGTTTACAATTGCTCATAATCATCACGCCAGTATACTGAAAGAAACGCCACCCAAGAAATCAATCAGATCTTATGATTTTCATTTGGATGACAAGATTTACGATGGCGATCTCATATCAAATATAATTCGAGGGGAAGTTGCTTTCCCCGGTAACCACTCGGATCATAAACTAAAGTTCCATCCGGGTACACTTACAATGAACCGCGTCGAAACACTGCAGCATTGCCATGTTGATATGAACCTATACAGTGATCACTTTGACAAACTACGTTCCGTGCAGGTTTCAGTTTCTGAGAAATATAAATTAATTTATCGCAATATTCCCAAGTCGGCATCCAGTTCCTCACGGAGTATTTTGCAAAGTTTTTTTGACGGCGAAGATAGAAGGGTTCAGCATCACAAATTAGATGAGTTGGTGCGTGAGAATAACTATACATTGGTATCATTTGTCAGGGATCCTTTAGATCGATTTTATTCTTCGTACGATGAAGCTTTTCTAAGGTGAATGGTGTTTCTTTCAACATTTATCTCTTCGAGACGAACCTCACAATTGTACAATTGCTGACTACCATATACTTTCTCGAATTGAAAGAATGGGACCATGGTGGGGCGGCAAAGAATTCAGAGAACAAAAACCTGCCTTATACAAAGTTTACACGTCGAACAAGTACAGGGTTGATCCCTATCCGTACCTCTACGAGGGTTTGAACACAATTGATGATTTTCGAAAGCTCTATTGCCCAAGCAAGTTACTTGCTGGACAATATGGCTATTTGAAGTGTGTTGAGGCTGAAACAATAGACAACGGGACCTTGACACGCCGATTTGAACAATTTGTTAGAGATTACGATGGCACAAAGCCAATTGATAACCATCTTAGGCTTCAAGTTGCATTCCTTGTTTATAATTCAAAATCTCATGGTGCACCTTTACCTGTATCAGCTATTTACAATGCATCAGAAACCTACAAAGGATGGAATACAATTGCCTATGAAAGAGGAGTCATAATACCACAAGACGACGCGACACATGCAAGAAAAAATGCGAGAAGGATCAATCTGAAACTGGTGTCAAATGCAACAAAACAAAAGATATGCAAAATATTGGCTTTAGATTACTGTTGCTTGAATTTGGAGTTGCCTGAGGTTTGCAAATCAAATGTCGAGCAAAATATTAGTGTGTTCTGCACTCTTGAACTAATGGATGCCAAAAATCAAAGAGGCAAAGCATCTCACAAATTAGTCATTCAATCTTATAGAAGTCAAAATTAGCCATAGTTTTTGTTTTCCTTACACCGATCGATGATAGTTAGCGGCTATCACCACTGAAATTGATCATTTGGTAGACCTTGAACATTACAATCCTGATGGAGACATATATTTATTACAAAGGCAGCTTTGGTGTGCATATCAGTTACTAATTAGAAACACAGTTCTGTTCTTGTTTTTTTGGCTTCAGAACAATGTAAGACATATTATTTAAGTTGAGCCTATCTGCATGAAGCTGTGTTCCCTTTGGATGAATGTTCTATATAAATCATCAGTGCTTGTTCTGGCTAAGCTTTGAATAGCTTAAATATAATTTTGTCACAGAATGAAATTCATCATTTGTGCATAAAATGATTTGCCTGGAAAGAAATATCCAGTCTGCTCCTGCTTCGTCACAGCTCAATTAGCAGCAGACTTTTTTCTATTTCCCATACCAATAAGAGGATGTTCTACAATCGGCTCAACTAATTTTATGCAATGGATCAAATGTCCCTGATCCCCTCCATCAGTCACATTGATTGAGAACTCAAACCTGCTATCAATTGGTACCTTTTTCAGAATGCGGGGTAAGAATGCACCATTTCTGAATGTTGATTTTAGGAAATCGAGAGGGCATGTTGCATGCCCATGATCAACTTGGTCCATTTTCCTAGGTACACCTAAACCATCAACTTGATTTGCTCTTTTAGCAGAACAAGTAATGGAAGAAGCATGTCCTTGAGAAGCAGTACCAGTACACAATTTTAAAAGTACGCCTGAAAGTCAATGATGCAACCAAAAC
>JALLAY010000628.1:0-14121 GCA_036939635.1 Cyclotella baltica
TGTTTGCAACCCTGCATGATAATCCTTATCAAAAGAAGGTACGTATAGACTGCATTTGGTTGTGTGCTAGGTTATAAATTAATCATTGCATATTCTTAGTGTCGTTCATTGACATTGCGTTTCGCTTTGGTTCTTTACTGACGATTTTATTTCTTCAAAAGAGAATTGAAACGAATGGTGTCTTGTTTGTTGTTCTTGGCTATTTTTGAGGTGTATATTAATTATGCTCTGGAATTTTGGAATATCATTACTTGTGTCTGTCGATCAGGTTCATCATTCTATAGCTTTTTGATTTCGCAATGGTCTCTCTCTGTTCTTGGTTCATGCTAATTACTTTTGTGAGATTAATCCTAGAGACTGTATTTGGTTGTGTGATAGGATATTGATTCAATCTTTGGTCCCAGACGGGAAGTGAATGTTTCAAGGTGAATCTGTTTAGTTAACTGACGTTTGATTCGTCACTTTGATGAAGGCGCTCATTTAAATGACAGCTGCTCGTCTTGCATTCAATTGAGTTGCCCCTCGTCTCTTTCAAATGTTTTACTCAACAAATGGATGCATGCTCACAATTCCTTTGGTTTTGCCATTCCTTGATTCATGAAGTGACTAACAGGGTTACAAATCGCAACCACAATTGAAGCTAAGCCCACCGAACTAAAAACACAACAATGCATACTATAACTTCCCTACTACTACTAATCATCCCCCAGGTCCGTGCCGGACTAACCATAGGCTCAGTCTCCACAACCTCCACATGCTACGATGCCCTCTCTGCCTCTTCTGGCGACGATAACCTTATAGATAAATCCGAATACGTCACCTTTATAAACATTCTATCCTCCAACGCCTTTACTTACCCCCAATACAACTCCACCACGCAATCGTGGGGCAATTATCCTGTAAGTGAGTACAATCAACTACCTTTGGAGTTACAAATGAATTTTAATAAATTGGCGTGTGGTGGGGGGTTTATTGCTTGTTCGGAGGCTTATATTGTGACTAATGGGACTGCGCCTAATGAAGAACCGACGGATTTGGAAGTGATTTATTTGTATGAGGTTTGTAGTTCTACTGAGGAGGCTATTGATGCTGCCAAGGGTGATGAAACGGCAGGTGGGACGACAGGTGAGACGGATGGGCCTACTGAGACGGTTACTGGGCCTACAGTTAGTCCGGGGGATGAGCCTAGTGTTTCACCAATTGATGATAGTAGTGAATCACCATCAATACCTTCTGGGACTGGTGCACCCTCAACTACTATTGGAGATGGTACAGAATCACCAATATCAATTGATCTCTCCAGAGCCATTTCATACAATGCAACATTTCAGTATCAAATACAGGTATCAAACGAAATCACACCGGAAATGATAATGAACTCGTCATATCAAATGAATATTGATTTGGTTACGGGGATGAATGTATGGAGTAGAGATACTTGTGGGGAGTGGAATGAGAAGGGAAGGAGGTTGAGAGGAGCTCGAAGGAGGGGTTTGGTGGTGGTTACTACGGATAGTTCGGTTGTTACGGGTGTTACTGCAGTTGGTGAGTTGAATGCCTTTTGGTAATGTTATTTTGGACATTGTTGGTCTTACTGCCTGTTACTCATTGTGAAAATGAATTCAACACCTACACGATTCCCAGACTGTAATCTTTCTACCAACGGCAATACAACCAACTTATTTCAAAACGCAACAAACAACAATTCATCTACACCCTACATTCCTCTAACCCACAACTCAACCAACAATTCAACAACCTTCAACTCAACCGACGAAAATTATATAAGCTTCGATTCTTCATCAAACAACACCAACTCGAGAAGAATACAATGGATGTCACAAGAAAAAAATCACTGTTTATTAATCACCCAAAATCAAACGTATCACCTTGTCAATGAAAATTATCCCTACAAAGTTTCGGAATTTATAGCAACACAATTTGATGCGGATGTAGCCAATGGAACGTATCTGAATACCATTCCTGAACCTAGCAGGAGTGAAATCAAACGAATTTATTTACCTCCAAATGATGATGTTGCAGAGGAATCGGAATCAAGTGCTCCCCAATCGATAATACCGGCTCCGGTACCTGTAGTGGGCGGTGGAGGAGATGATGCACAACAAGAAGGAAAGTCCAATACCGCCGCAATAGCCGCAGGCACCACCATTGCTCTACTGGCAGTCATTGTAAGTCTCTTTGTGGCACGGCGGAAACTAATGTACAAGGAAATTAAAGAAGATGAACTACACGAAATCAACGGTGATGAAGAGATAACATCCAATTCAAGAAAGGTTATGGACAATTATTCCTCTTCCGACGATTCATCTTCCGGTTCCTCGTCTGACGAAGAGTCTGTCGATTCAGCACACTCCGCCTCATCTCAAAGCACCAGCGGCAGCGAAGACAGCTACTACTCTAACTCCGGCTCTACCAGCAACGAATCTACCTCCGCTGAGACTGGGGGACAAAATGGTCCACCCTCTGTATCCGCCAGTGATACCGACAGTTACGCCTCTCACCCCAAACAACACCAGCAACGTGCAGTACAAAGGGATATACTAAACACCAACCCCGTACACGACAGCATGGACAGCGGAAGCAGCGTCGACGAAGCATCATTAGTAGAAGAAGCGGCATTGGATGAAATCGACTCCGATTCTTCTCATGATTCTCACGGCAGTCATTTTGAAATCGACTCCAATGTGGATTTGACTAATGTGGATGGATTGGAGATACCCCATGTCGGTGTAGGGAGGGGGAGCAAGGAGTCATCGTATGCGGATGATTCATCAGCAGGATCGAGTGGATGGAATAGTTCCATGGGTGATTCTAGTTCTACCAATACCGAGAGTGTGGAATCGTTTGATGCCAATATGGTGGATGTGGGGAGTTCGACTATTTCGAAGAATACGAGTGAGGAGGATGGGGATGAGTATGCGTTGGATAGGGAGTTGTTGCCGGGGGCGGGGGTTAATCCTGCTGTTAATCCGGTGATTCAGCCGGGGTGAGTGTGCTTGGTTGATTTTGCTTGTGTTGATGTGAAAGCCTATGTCCCTGTGGCTTGTCTTGCGCTTTATTCTATATTTCAACTGAAAATGATTCTGATATCTGACTCTATATGCCCTTCCTTCTGCAGAGTAAGCATGGTGCCAGTGGATGATATGGAAGATGATGAATCAGACTTCTTCTCTGATAACTCAGAGACCAGCGCTACACTAACCAAGCGTAATGATGCAGCACCAATGGGATACGAGATTCGATCAGCCATCGAGCAAGGAGATTGGTCGGCCGTCGGTGCGACCGCTGCCATACTAGCGCCTCCTAGTCACCAAGATGACACTGCCTCACAAAGATCAGAAATGGAAGCTCTTGTCGATAGTGGAAACTGGAGTGGAATAGTAGCGGTTGCGGCCAAGTATGCAGATGATGCAAGCATTCAATCGGGGATGCCTTCTAGTGATCATGGTAGCATCCGACGAACCAATTCCATCTCTTCTGCCTCGGTGGAATCAGCTGACGAAGACACTTCGGCTTATACTCAATCTCAGTCTTCGGCTTATACCCAGTCTCAGTCTTCGGCATATACTCAGTCTCAAGCATCAGCTGGGACAAGGTCTTATGTTTCTAACGCAACTGAATCAAGGTCGACTTCATCAGGTTCCTACACTGAAAGTTACTCTAGCTACACGGGAACTGGCACACACAGTTACAGCGGAACAGAGAGTTTTGTAACGGGAACTTCTGCAAACACAAGCAGATACACCACTTCTTTATCTGGAGAGCAAACAACCTCAGACGACAGAATATCTTCTCTGACGAGCAATAAACAATCGACACTGACCAGTTTATCATCGTCAACAGATAATCCAGAAGAGAAGCAAAGATTCAATGCATACAGAGCAGAGGTTGAGGCTTTAGTAAGAAGGGTGGTTCCAGATGAAATAGACAACGTAGACGCCATTATGATACAGTTCAGCGGACGAGAAGAAGAGTTAATCGCAACCCTTCGAGGTATGCAAGAAAAGACTATTGCCCAACGCGCCAAGGCGGCCGTACAGCGAAGTGCCAAGAAAGAGGCCAAGACGGGAGGAAGGATTGCAGATGATCACACTGCAAGCAGCGAGGATCAATCATCCGTCAACAACTCTTCTTACAACACTGGTTCCAGGGCATCAGCCATGGCATCAACTGTCGATGGTTGCAGTATCACAGAAGAGTTTGCAGAAGATTCTTCCCACAGCGGAAGTGAAGGGTCCGAATCATCCTACTATTCAACAGATGGTGCCAATGAGACCGAAGATGGAACAGATTACAGCCATTCTTCTTACAGTCGATCGGATTTTAGTCATTCCACTACATCTGAATACACTGGTCGGTCCGAAAGTCATTCAAGTGGACGAACTGAAAGCCAATCCAGTGGTTACTCAGAAAGTGATGGTTATTCATCGTCATTGAAGGACCCGCCGAATGATTTGAATAATCTTATGGAAACTGGTGATTGGCATGGTATAATTGACCGGGCTAGTAATATGAGAGATCAAGCTAGAGAACAAGACCTTGATTAGAGCATAAGTAATATAACATGTCTTAAATGTTTTGTATGTGCAAGTTTAAAAGCAATCAAGTTATGTAATCAATAGATTCTTCTACTCACATTCACTCTTCTTTGAACTCGGGTTGGTGAAGTGCAAGGTTAAACTGACTGTTGGCATGAGAGATGGCACTGTATTGATTAATGTGACGCCACAGTCACGGCATGTAGAGTGCCACCGGACGAGAAGTCCTGTAGTTTCATTGACTTTCTAATGGAATTTGTTGGGACAGTGCTTGAGTTGAGTTTCATGAGAGATCCCATTAGAGTCGATTGGTCTTGGCGTGACTTTACTGTGAATGGTCCCACATTTTATCAAATGCTACTGCTTCACTTATTTCGATTGACAGGAGATCAAGACCAAGCATACGTGCCAGTTTCATCGATAGCAATGACAAGTCATGCACATAGGACGAGAGCCCTAACAATCACAGATGTGAGATGTTAAGTCCACTCAATGCTCATAAAACAAAATCTAATTCAAACACACAAACAGCAATCACAGATATTCACCAACGAGAATAGGAGGATGGACTTTCAATACTTACTTTTGATCATCATTGGATTGATCTTTGCGGTACAAGGTAAACATGCCGTTCATAATTGACAATAGTATAAGTGAGCAAACACTCACCGTATCAATATCTCAGCAGGAGACTACCTAAGAGGAAAACCCAACGACCAAGGTCATCGTTTGCTCAAGCTCAATGCTGCGCAGAAGCGTCAGAGAAACCGTGACAGGCGTCGACACAACAAGCCCGGAAATACACGAACATACGAAATGGATTACGCAGAGCGCATGAGGAAACACACTCAGGCAAATAACCGAAATAATGACAGGGCCGACCCTTATGAGCCCGGATGGGGTGACGAAGATTACGCTATGAAACGGGAAATTGCTCGCGAGAAGGATTGTGACGAGGACCCGGATAGCTGGGCTTGTGATTGGCATGCGATAGATTATGATTTTGGTGACGATAAGTATGATCACGACCACATTCACAACAGGAAACATTATGATACTACAGATGACTCTCTATGGGATGACTTCGATGATTGATTTCGATGTTGTCTACGAAGTCTCAGGTTGAATCAGCTGAACATATCACTATATTATGTCTTCATTGCTTGACCACCGTTATTTCTTTACTGCATTCTTAGATACTTCAGCTGCTGTCAGTACTTGATCTTGGAAGGTCTGCTTGCATTGTTATGTTCCAGAATAAAATTATGTAGAAAAAGCTTTTAAGTATTTGCTTACATCATACCAGTGACTCTTGTTTTGCAGGTTTTCTTGATTTTTGCATATAATAGAGCAAAGCTTTTGAAGGATCAGACGGCTGGGGTTGTCAGGTCGAGTGGGGTTCAACTGGAGTTTGTATTTTATTAATAAATGTGAAGTGGTATATCTCAAGTAAAGGACAATCAATAAATACAAAGGAGTAAATCAATGACTATTTCTTAGGATCTACATTCACTCAGCTGATGCACTGGGTGGTTTCTAAATTGAAATTGTTGCCGTGATCTGTAGATAAAGATAGACACCCTGGATTGACTAAATCTGTTGGCAAACACTCAAGAGTTATTGTCATTTCACTTTTTCCTGCAATAATCATGTGCTTCTCACTAGATATTTTGAATTCACTGAAATTTTAAATCAAAGCAAAATAAATAAAAGGATGAATTGTATGGAACTTGGTCACTGTAAATTTTGTTTCCCATTCATGATCATGTAACGCCTTGGCAATCTAGTACACATAATCAAATAATGGGTTCCTTTTATCTCCAGGTAGTGGTTGAGGCAGTCGTAGTAGCCTGCATCTCAGATGTCTATGCCTGTCTGGAAGCAGGAAACAGTGGGACCTCGTCAAGGTCTTCAAAGCCAATCTCTAACAATGGTTGGTGAAAGAAGCGTAATGGGCTTTACTATACACCGGTGAGCACGGTGTCTGTATCTAATAACACCCCTCCTCCGGTGAAGGATGCTGCTATCTTTGTCTACCAACATACCCTGCATGATGATGAAGCTGAGGAGATCTCCTTGGATGAGGGTTCATTGAACACCACCTCAACTCGTCATGATGCACCTGTTTTCAAAGGTCCACCAGCGCATGGCATCTATATGCCATCAATATCAATCCCCACTCCTAAGACTGCTAAATCCATCATCGATGAGTTCATCCCCAAACATTGCCAGACTGAAGCAGACTTATGGCAAGTTGGACACAGTTAGTGTCCGGGACGTATCCGTCGGATACAAGTCATGAGACCGGATTCTGAAGTGTTCAAACCTGTTTAAAGATAGCTCATAATATTTAGAATGTGATTGATTCTGGCTATCTTATTGGTCTAAACGATCCTAGTCTCCTGCCTAGCCAAAGCAGGACTACCGAGTCCCTCTCCTTCGGAAGACTACTCGCACCTGGTTATGAGCCCAACACGTGAAGTGTTGGAGCCGATCTACGGATCAAACGGATCTACGGACCGTTTCGACGACGATGAAGGAGCAAATACATCATCGACGTCGAGGAAGAGGATGAAAAACGCTAGTTGGAGCAACACAATCTCCATTACAACAACGACGCTCAACCAACCCACCAACACGAACTCTCTGCCATCGAATAAACGTCGTCTACATTCATCCATTGGACATAGCATCCCGTGCTTCGTGCCGCTCATCATCTTCGCCATCTCGGCTAATCGATGGCGCGGCAGCGTGAGACATCTCACTTGGTGGCCTCATCGGCATTTTGATGCTTGGATAAGAACTCTCGTATCGGATACAAAGTGCCGAATTCTGTGCCAAGATACTCCATTTAGGCTATCAGATACCCAAAGATACCCGATTATGGGCCATCAGGCACCACCGTCATTCTCATCAAAGTCCAAGAAAATTCTTCCTTTCATTGCTGACAGCTGTCAGTATCCATGCAGAACTTTAACACATGACACTGATTTTCCCTCAATATCAGATCGCTGCCTGACCAACTCGACTAGTGATTGTACTAGTTCCTACCAAATGTCGTGCAGCCCATCCACAACCATCCAATGTTTACCCTCTCCTTCGGGAGACTATTTGTACCTCATTCTGCATACATTTGGTTGGTTTTATCTTGCAATCAAAAGAAACTCTTTGCTGTTGTAAAGCATGCTTCCAAAATAACAAAAAATCTCCGCCTTTGCAACACTTCCAGTTTGAGTCACATCTTCAGTCTGCTCTTTGATCATTGTGATGAAAATTAGGTTTGGATTAAAAATTGCATCAAAAGTATGTGTATCAAAGCCTATTAATGAAACAAAAAATGTGTTACATGTAACACATAATGTAATATTAACTGCACAAACTGCCTTAAGCTGAAAGCATTCAACCTCAAGCTCGCAAGTCTATATAAGTACCTTGCTCTCAATATATTTCTAAGTCTGCATACATGTGTTTCTCTGACATACTAGCATGTACAAAAGGTTCCTATCATTGTGTCATCAAAGATATCAAAATGTTGTCTAGAATTAGCCAGAATTTCTACTATCATCTTTATTATCCAACTTACAGCTATGAAATGCCTAGATACGTCACTACAAAAAATGTAAAACAAAGACTGATGGAATAGATGTTAAGCTCTATCACTAAAAGAAAAGAACCAAAAAGCTGTTCTATCTTTGAAGCATATGGTATGTCATATCAGGGACACTCTACAAAGGCTATCAATTCTGGGTTTTAAACCAAAAGCATATGGAAAATTAAACAAGGCATGCAATTAGCCAGGTCCTGTGATGCCTTGTGTGTTTTAACTATGCACTCTTCTGAGATTTTGTCTGCTTCTGAGCTTTAGAAGATTGTTCTTGTTTCTGTGCTTTGGAAGATTGTTTTTGCTTCTGTGCTTTGGAAGATTGTTTTTGCTTCTGTGCTTTGGAAGAACGTTCTTGCTTCTGTGCTTTGGAAGAGGCTTTTGAAGAGTATTCTTTCTTCGCTGCTTTTGAAGAGTATTCTTCTTTCCCTGCTTTAGACGGATATTCTGGCTTCCCTGTTTTAGAAGCGTGTTCTTTAACAATCAGTGACGCCCATTCCTCAAACCCTTCGTCTTGAAGAGCGTAATGCAAACCGACCGAGCAATGACCCGTGCCATTTATGATGTAATAATCAAAATTGTCATTGTTATTTTTGTGTGTGTCCAACGAAGATAGCATGCGAGTCCACCATTCTAAATAACCACTATTTTGTAGACCAGTGTCATTGAGCTCCGAGTAAGGCAAAGACTGACCAACATTGTTTCCTAGATTTCCACTCATTATTTGGTAATATGAAAATGAAATTGGATCTGTACAGTACGTACAGATGATTAGAGAAGAAACTTGTTAAAACAACATGGAAGACACGGGAGAAATCTTACCAACAGAATGCGAGACAAAACCCCATTTATCTGAGTCTGGCGCTCGCGACAGGATGTGTTGCCAAAGAAGATCTGGGAAGTTGCTGTCATATTTATGCTTTGCAAACACACAGTCAAGTCACACGAATGATTTAGAGAAAACAGACAAGCATAAAACAATATTTACAACATACCTCGTCAAAGTTAAACTCAATCTTTTTCATAAGCGTCCCTGGATTCCAATTCCCATATGAATTCTGCAGAAAATAATCTGGCGTCAAATACACTGCCGAATCCACAATGCCATTAATATTCACTGATGTCTTCAATTTTCGTATCCTTTTCACCAAGTCGAGATTGTAGTGCTGATTAATCAAATCATATGCAAGCGGCACTGCTGTGCCTCCAGCTGAACACCCCGTCAAAAAGATTTGTGATGGATCAGGGAAATTGGAAAATATCCACTGCAGCGTAGCATACATGTTATGTGCTCCAACATGCCTTACTGTGCCAAGTCCATAGTCTACCACATTGTCTCCTTCATGCACATCTTGTGTGCAATATGGTACCAAAACAGTGTTGTACTGACGAAAGTCCGTTTCACCGACACTCTTGGCACAAAGCATACTAATCGGATTTCCATCTATTATTGTGCCATCGATCTGGCTACAGTTTAACCCAACAAAGGCATCTAGATCCACAGGCCAGGTCAACTCAGTAGATTGTGCCGCACATGTCAAGGCATCCCAACAAGCGCCTCCTCCAAGGAATTCAATCATGACTTTCTTATCATTCTCCAGTCCGGCAGGTGGCCGTCTGAAAAAGAAGTTAAAAGCAGTTCCATCTGCGCATGAGGGCTGCCCCAGAGACACATTGGAAGGATGTCTGTCAGGGCAAATTTTGTGGAATTCGTCGAGGGACAGAGACGACGCTTGAGTGGTGGTCGGGATGGAATCAGCGGCGCAATGAGAGAAGTCTGCGTTTGTCTGTGGAATGGTCCGAGAGAATCTTAGAGATGCCACCGTGGACAATCAGAAGGAACCAAACTTACAAAACTCACCAATGCAATGCCCGCGACAATACTGAGACTTAGTAGCACAGATGACGANCTGAGACTTAGTAGCACAGATGACGAGAGGTTCATGGTAGAAAATGGCGAAGCCTCTAGAACCTACAACTCGATATTATTAACAAATTAAACAACTAATGGTGCTCGGAATATGTGTAGAACCAGCACCATTGTTTTGTAGGGAGTGGGGAGTGGTGTCGACACCAAAAAGTAACGACAACAGAGGAGCCCCTCCTCCCTCCGCCGTCGCCGTCGGCTGTCTCTTGAAAGCTCTGTTGAATCTGTCATGTGATTCGATAGTTGCCGCTTTACCCCACAAAACCATACCACATCATAAAGGTAATAAATTCTTCTCTATTATTAGTAAACCTTTGAGAGTGTTGTCAGTAAAGAATTTGAATTTTTCAAATTTCACGCAAATTTTGGCGAATTCCCACTTTTCATCAGGTAGACTATCTTGACTTCCATATGTTTCCTGTGGCTTGAACTTTGGTGATTGAGATACACAAAAGAGGATGATTTGGTCGACAGGTTTGGGTTTGGATGTTTTGAAAAGATTGTAGGACTTTCCAGTCCTTCAAAGACTTAAAGGTGAAGGTTTGGTGACTTTGATCAACAAAGTTATCAATTTGATGTTTTGTAATTCTGTGTTCTGAATGAAACTTGGAGTTTAATTCAAATGGGAATGAAAACAAGTTGATTTATCTCATTTGTTTCAATTGTCAATTGAATCGAATGACCTCTGACATTTGTTTTCGAGAAACAATGTCTAGTACCCACAGATGATTGTTTCAATTCTTATTCATTTTGATTGTTAATTGAATCAAATGTGTTGGCAATAAAGACAACTATTTGGTGGATAGAGCAATTTAATTGTTGGTGGTGACCGGGATAATAATTGGAGTGATGAGAATCACTATTTTCCTGAATTTCACTGTAGATTTCAGTACTAAATATTGTGTAAATCAATTAGTATCATATTGTTCCTGTATCTTTGGTACTGACACTTCAGATTTGAAAATGTGCACCAGAATCTTGTACTTGTAGCTTGATTCCTGTCAAAGTTAAAGTAGAGCCTATGAGCCCGACAGATAGATGGACCTGTCACAATTCAACTTTTTACTTCGAAATAGTGTCTCATATTTCAATTGGCATATTGTCTGATTTTCAATTTTGCATTCACTGTTAATGTTAAAGGCATACCACGAGAACCACAAACAACCAACAAATTGGACTGTTCAAATCAAGACTACAAAAAATAATGTTCTGGAAAAAAGATATCTCGGCTTGCAATTGGTTACATTGTATCAAGTTCAACCAATTAACCATTTGGGGCCATGATATCCTCAGAGTTCATCCGATCGAATCAAAAAAGTTAGCAATGCGCACATGGAGACAGAAAACTTGATTCACATGCAGATTGACTGTGTTCCAAAAGACATCAATTGATTTGAACTGCTGCCAAGAAGAAAATAGTGGGGTCTGTTGACAAATTAACTGAATTATTGATATCGGTAATAACTTGAGCCTTGGGAGACAACTGTTTTATTAAATTTGTATTTAGAATCCAGTATGTACCAGATATCATGTAGATCGATGATTTTTATGGTATCTTTTGAACACCGACATTGAAGATCTCGGGCCAATACAAAAACTTCTCACCAAAACCTTGTAGCTCGCATCCTGTTAATATTATAACTAGTGATAGAAAAAATGTGGCGGGCCGCATTAAACTTCCTTGCTCTGACTGTGCAAATTTTAAATTGAAAACCTTTCGTAGCACGGCAAAAAAGGTTTTCAATTTCAAATTGCACGGTTGAAGCAAGGCCGAATTTTTTTCTCCAAAAACATTTTTGTCTATCACTAAATACCATACAATACCATACTTCATCAGCAGTAAAGAGAGTTAAATTGAGTTTCATGATATCCTATTTATTATTCTGCCTTTCATATAAATCCTACATAGCTTCAATTACATACAAGTGGTGCCTCAGAAATGAGGGTAGCACTATCAACCAATGTCGCAGCAAATCAAAAGGATATTCATTAGCATGGACGCTAGTCAGGATTATAGACGGGTGTTTAAACTTCGCCTTATCTATCAGCAATTTTTCAGAGGCTTTTCAATCCCAAAAAGCTGTGGGAAAAGTGTCTGGCTTAAGTGTGACTCACAAATAAAACTGTCACAATGATGCCACGAGTTTGGTCTGTCCAACACCCCAGAAAATAATGGTAATGTTCCTAAGTTTAGTTGCAACTGTGCAAGTTGTCGAAGTCAGGTCGACCTGAGTCCATGTCAGTATCGTCACCTTAGGTTTATTGATGGCCCAGAATAACTGATACTTTTAATGAACTTCCTTGCTTACAATGATACACACTTGCGGCAGCTGTGGGTAGTGCCACTAGTGCTAGTACCCTAAAATGGCAAAACTAGAGTGTCCATCATATCTTTTTGACGCTCAATTGATTTCAACAAAAGGGGTAGAATGCACTTATAAGGTTGATTCAAAACTATTTTGAATGTATCTATTGCTACCTTACGAATCACCTATAATGGAAGTTACTATGAGCCTATGATATAATTATATTATCAAGCACAACCTCTATAACTAGCATCTGTCCAATTATGCAACCTCACATTGACATTGGCAACGAGCACTTCATTATCTCTCCCAAACACCTCATAACTCGTCAAAGGATCCATCTCCCATATATTCTCATTCATCACATTAGGCCACAATACCACAGTTCCCTTCTTAGGTTGTAGAAATAACCAGTCTAGATGAGGAAAACCAAGTTGCCCCTCATCCGACAAGAAGATGAGAAAAGACAATACACTGGGCCCTGCTGGTTTCCACACCCCACTCAAGTCATAGTTGTGTTTCAAACCACTATCAGTGCTTGCTGTGTGGCGAGTGATTTCCATTCCCTCCAGATAATCCACAGTGGTATTCGCCAGGGTGGCAATTCGTTCCATAATCTTTTTGTATACTTCATCTTCAGCAATTCGATAAGCCGTACACGCAACATTGCCTCGACAAGATGCAGAATTGGTTTCAGCGAAGCCAATCGCCTTCCCAAGAAAAATAAGGGTATCAGCCTCCTTTTCCGTGATCAAGTCAGGTAGCTCTACGACATATGAATCATTCTTGCTTTCCTCTGTCTCTGCATCAGGGTATGATACAAAGACTGACTTTTGATCGTCTTTGATATCTTTCCACAGTTTTTGAAAGTATGCATCCAAACCTCCCTTATCTTCCATAACGGGTTTGGCGTATGGATGTCTTTTCCCGGCACAAGCCAAGGATGGAATCTCTTGACACATTTTGCATGCCAATGGACAATTGTTCATCATGAATAAGACATCTTTTGCTTTACTATTGGTGAACTTGCCATCTGTTGGCTTTTGATTTGGGTGCCCCGCCGGAACACAATAGCCTCTAGCAGCCCATTCAGCACACATTCTAAACTCATTACGACACCTTTCACGAGCTTTGACATGGACGTTTGGCAATGTGATGGTGTGTTTTGCATACTCTTCCATTTCTTTAATGGTAGATCGTACCTGTTCACGTGCGGCGGGTGTCATGGGATCTTCGTTTTTGTTCCCGTTTTCATTGACAGCGCGTATTAGTTGGTAGGGGCCGAGATTCATGTCCTGGTAGAGCAATTTCTTCCCACTAGAATTTAAGAATAAATGATTCGTTAGACTTGTTTGAAGCATGGACACAACTGAATGTCATCTAAATGAGTTTAGAAACAGCATAATTTCCTCTTTACAACACACTGAGACCATTCTCGTATAACACAAAAGTGATATGTAAGATTGCCACTGGCCTAACGCATGATACTCACATAGTCTCTTCGTCCACACCCATAGCTCTATCTTTCTCGGGATCAACACAAACCCAACACGAGTACTTGCAATTATCCCTCCGCATGTCTAGGAATTAAGAAAGCAAGTGAATGTAAGATAAACAACAATGGCAAACCACAGGTAATAATAGCGCGTGGTGTCTATTAATTCAACTCACAATCGGGATTTATCAAACATTCCCCCTCGTCAGCATACCCCCCACACTCCCTCAAAA
>JALLAY010000629.1:0-13717 GCA_036939635.1 Cyclotella baltica
TCATTTTTCGATGTAGCCCGCCAGATTTATGTCGAAGTCATAAAATTTGAGGCTACATTGGTGATTTAATTAAGCCAAATGTACTAAAGTCATGAATTTTTAATCAAAAATAAGATCTGTTGTCATTTTTTAAGTACATGAGGCATTTTTCACTCACGCACTTTTCACTCTCCTCTCAAACCATGGACCTCCATCGACAACAACAAACAAATGTAACAACCACCATGTTGCTGTTGCTCCCCCGCCGGCCGCCAATGCAACACAACAGAATATGCTGTTTCCCCCACACACACCAACCCTTCATCATCGACAACGCGACTACATTTATTAAATGTAACAGCAACCTTGCTGCTCCCCTCCCGCCAACCCCTTCATCCTCGCCCCCCGAGAGTACATTTATTAAATGTACCATATTAAAAATAACAGTACAAAAGAAAACAGCAATGAACGCGCTGCTCCCTGTGTCAGCCCCTTCACCTCTGCCACCGATAACATTAACAAAATGAAACAGAGTGAGTAAAATAATTATTGTTTCATTTAATCAAGAGATGATTTAATTACTTGACCAGTTCTAACTGAACGATACAAACTCCCTCAGCCTCAGCCACGACAAATTCTGACACCACCCTTCTCCTCAAAGCGACAACCATACTGCTCCCCCGCCTCCACAGCCAACCCCTTCATGGTCTCACATCCAACAAATAAAAAATACAACACATAATCAATGTTGCTGCTCCCCAACCAACAATTTGGGTGTGTCAAGAATACCCTTCTTAATCTAATAAAACTTGATAACTGTTATGTCCTACGCAAAGGCTCCCAAAAACATAAAAATGGGTAAGAAAAATAGAAATATTTTGCTCATTAAGATTAATTTGATCCCTGAGCCTACACTTTTTTGAGCTGGTTTAAATTTTTTCAAAGTGAAGATTTTTCCCTCCATACACTAGTGTTTCATACGTCATAGGTACATCTGATGTTTCAGAGCTCAAGTTGAGGTCATTGCCATAACATGACCTCACTGTGTAACTACGATACAGCAAATAACGTATCTGGAGGGAAAAATCTTCACTTTTTTAAAAAATTGAAAATTGAAGATTTTCCCTCCATACACTAGGGTTTCGTACCTCATATGTCTGGGCTAGAGTTGAGATCAATACCATGACCTCACTGTGTAACTATGATGCAGTGAAAAGCGTACGGGAGGGAAAATCTTCACTTTTGGAAAAATTTTAAACCAGCTCAAAAAAGTGTAGGCTCAGCCAAGCTCAGCGATCAAATTCTTTTGCCCAAGCTTGGATTTTCGGATATTTATTTCCCGATCGCAAAGATGCGCATTATATTTGCAGGAATTTATCGCATTGCGTACAAAAAGAAGTCTGAGACGACTTGTTGTTGTGTCACTCTGATTAGATGATGATCAAACAGGTATATGATGTGGAGGGATATGGGTCCTGCCCACTGTCTGATTTCTTCACATTTACTATGTAGACAGAAGTGTAAATGTAGTATTGTACTGTTTGTTGAAGTTGTTTTAATTGCACACTATCATACACATCAAAAATAACTTGTATTTAACCATAAAACTATCGACAACCTTTGTAAACACTTCGAGCTCACCCATACCTTCACAAAGTATCATGAGCTGGACATATTATGTAACATTCATCTCCTTTGAAACACAACTGGCAAAGTTGCTGGACCAGCAGTAGCAAACTTGCGTTTTGTTGCCAACTCAAACCCTTCCTCTGCCAAATCTACCTTCATGTCACGAAACAACATGGCAATCATCACGGATGATTCAAGAACAGCAAGACGTTTCCCAACACAGTTCCTTGCTCCATCACTAAAAGCAAAGAAGTTTTGAGGGTTGGCTGCTGAGACAGATTCTGGAGTTGGATTTGCACATTTGTTCGATGCTGTATCTGCATCTAAGGTAGAAGATGTTGAGTTCTTGCTTTCCTTCTCATAGTTTCGGTCCACCCATTTATCTCCATCAAATCGCACCCATCTTTCTGGAATAAACTCTGTGGCTCGCTCAAAATTCCTTTCATCGCGATGAATAGCTGCTGGGCTAATCAAGGCCTTGGTACCTTTAGGAAGAGTCACACGCTCATCACCGTTGCCTGTATCAAGGGACATGTCCTTCTCTAGTACACGAGTGGTGAAGACAATAGGCAAATGGAGACGAATGGCTTCAGTAAATACAGCCTTGCAATACACTAAATCATCTGGGTCAAAGTCACCATTGTAGGCAGCATCGTTCCCTCGGGGACCCAAGACTCGTTCAGCTTCCACGGCACACAATTCTTGACATCTGGGTGAAAGGGAGAGGTAGTACATGACATACGACAGAGAAACAGCAGTAGTTTCATATCCAGCCATTAGGAGGGTACGTAGAATCCCCATAACTTTGTCAACACTTTCTTGTTTCTGAGCAGGAGTCAAGGAGTGTGGCAGCGCCGTGAAAGAGGTAGAAAATGGACAGCCTGATTTGGACGAGGCCTTGGCAGATCCAGAGAAAGGACATCCTGATGAGCTCAGGGATGACTTGGAAGCATGTCCAGTTGATGGGTTGAATTGATCTTCCAAGGTAGACCTTAACAAATGAGTGACCAGGTTATTCACTGCCTCTCCCTGTTCCTTCCTCTTCCCCCCCTCACTGTCCAATTGAGCATTCTTGACAGACAAAATTTTATCCAACTCTTCCTCAATAATCGTACCCACCACACCTCTCACCACTTTACAATGATACTTGTACTCCCTGTTATACCTAGTAGGCAATGAATAAGACTGTGCCAACGGGTTAAAGATATTCTGAGGTCGGGCTCTCCTATCCACATCATCTTGAAGGAAGGCAAACGAATTGGCCATGCTACTCATTTTCAAACAATGGCAGTACTTGCCACCCTCACAAGAATGATCTTCTTCCAACGTATCATTATGAAAGCACTTAAAGTCATACCCCATACTAACTTTCCCAAACACCTCAAGAGAATAAAGCTTGAACAAATGTTCCGCTTCAATAGCAACACCTTTCTCATCATGTCCAGGACAAGTCTTACTGCCTTCCCCACCAGCAGAACAAGCTTGAATCAACCACCGTACCAAAACACGACTACAATCCGCCACTGCCTTCTTCCCCTCCCGCATCACATCCACCGTAAACATTTTTGCCACAACACTCCTCTGTTTCCTCCAACGATTCCCCCCCGGGATCAAGATGAGACTATCCTCACCCAGCGTCTTGGCACCGTGTCTCGTAATGAGTTTCATGGGATCACGTGAGGAATTTTTACGTAATACGGCTCGTGCGTGATCGGCACGGAGGACGGTGAAGGCACGGCGGTCAAAGTCTCCCCAGATGCCGGTGATGCCGCTTGGTGAGGAGTGGGTGGAGAAGATGGAGTGGTGGGAGGATGGGTCGAGGGTGTAGAAGTAGGGGAAGACGCCTAGGAGCCAGCTGCGTTTGGTGTAGGAGAGGTACGAAAGACGAGATGAGACGAGAGAACACAAGATATGTTAGACAAACAAGGAACTCATAGAGGGATCATTTGGTACAGTCAAAAGCAGTCAGTGAGTGAAGCACTCACTTGACCTGTGGTACAGTAGGAATCTCTTTAAACGGCTTGACTTTTTTCATGTTGCTCAGCCTCAGGTAAAGATAGGTCATGTACACGATGAACGTGGCAATGCCTAGTAGAGCCAGTCGTAGCAAGTGGTAAGAGAGCGACGATACCGTAGACAAATTGACAAACGTCAATGAGGCAGGCATTGCGGGGTACAGTGGAATGTTTTCGAGTGAGGAGGCCATGATTTTGTTCGTACTAATTGATGGTTTGGGTGTAAGATTTTTATCTGGAGAGAGAAATTTAAGCTGTTGTTTTATGACGAGCGGCGGCGAATGCTGCAAACAAGAGGGTGCTTTAATCGAAGTCTATTCTTTTATGGAAAGATGATTGAGACTGGCTCTTACTTGTTTAATGATTGCTTGCTACGAATGCACGAGCGAAATGAACTAATGAGAGATGGTTTTGCAGATGTGGTAAGATGTGGTATCAGAAATCTCAGAAGCTTCCTTTGTTTCATTTTGAGTTCAATTGAGTGGGCTATTTTTGATTAGTGCGAATGAGAAGGCTGAATCTTGAGTGAGGTATGCATGAGAACATGTAATTCGCTTCCACATAGAAGCCGGCGATCTTGTGAAAAGAGCAGACGAGAACAACTAAGAATGAAAAATGGTCGTTTTGATTTTTTTAAGGTTATTTGTTGAGGTTATTTAGAACGTGGTTTCAAGAAACGACCGAGAGACATTATTTTGGAGATGTTACTTCGGTATATTCTATATTATTCCATTAGCTTCCTTTGTTTTTCGGCTTTATTCAAATTGCATGGCGGGCAATAAGGCCATTGTCTTTGTTTTTCGGCGATATATGTGGTAAGTTGTGCTGTCGCGGCTTTGAAATTCTTTTGAGGACGTTATTGATCCTGCGGCGACGTTTGCGAAGCGGTATAATCAACAACGAAACAAATATGCGAAGGTAGGGGTAAAGGGAATCTTTTCTTTGGCTGCCAGCTTCTCTCTATCATATCTACAACGACCAACGCACACGAAACCGAGCTCCTTACCCAGAATCGTTAATTGCAGACCCTTAATTGCAGACCCACCAAAGACCAGGCTTAATTGATCTGGGCTCTGGGCGGTTTGGTGTCAATCATTGCGGTTTTCACGCTACATTTTGCAGAAAAGTGATGTCACTCATTTGCAGCCACTAATTCTGTCCATCCACATTTGTGGCCACTCATTTTTTATTGTCCTTGGTGCCCTCATCCGCCCTTTATGCCCGTTTCTCGCATCACTCCACGCGTACCACGCCCAGTCATACTACTTTGGATGTAAAAATCTTATGATGGATGCTAGTGCAAAAAAAATGTGGGAAAGGAGGTAGTATCAAAATAGTGAGAACAAAATTGATGCCGGTCTGTGGTGGGTCTGCAATTAACGATTCTGCCTGCAGCCCCGCTGATCGCATTCTCATTATTTTTATTTGTCTATCGAATCAATCGTTTTGGACAGCGGCTGATTCAATAGACATTAGAAAGTAAAAACAATTGATCCCCCTCCTTTTCAATTTGATTGAATAGAAATGAACAGGCGGTGCTGTTCATTTCAATCTAATTGAAATGAATAACAGAAAGAACCCATCTGTTTCAATTGAATGGATCAATTTAAATCAAAGTCATCAATTGATTCAGACCACCGTCATAGAGGGGGTGGTTCTGTCAATGGATCAATTGAATTGATGCGTTCGGCGATTAGGGGGGGTTGTCGTTTTCACTGTACTTTTGACTTCAAACACAAGCGGAAAAACGGACCTTCTTAGGAGATCTTCTACAGATGATCTGACTGCTCAATTTAAAACATCTTGCGATCCATAACATCAAGAGTACAGAGTATGTTCCATTTAAGGGTTAAAATTTGGGCGTCAAAGTATCATTTCTGCGCAGTGGTTGATACTAGATATCTTGACAAGTAGGAGGCTTCTGACAGGAGATCTCTCTTGACACGAGGTCATAGATTGTATTGGAGGCATGGCGGAAGAGGTACGATACGTTACCATACCACCCCTTGATCAATGACTCCACAAAAGAGGCCAGTGAAGGGTTTGTAGCAGATAATGCCGCCGGCAGTAGTTAAATGAGAGAGCTGACAGGCCAACGGGTGAGATTGTCATCAACCATGCCATAGTTGATGCATGCTTTGGCATCAGGAGCAGATAGCGCCCTTCGTGGTACAAAATCTACACTAGGTTACTAAGATACCCATAATACCATTGGATGAGTTGTAGGTGCCAATTACAAAACTGCAACTTTTAGCCCGTCCAACAGTTAAGGAATTATCTGTGGCAGTTTCGTAATTCCCAACAGTTAAGGTACCTTTTGATCCACGCCCTTACTTTACACATCTAGAACAGTGAGGAACCAGCTAGAACGCGGCTCCCCACACCACAGATAAAGCGTGGCCAACCACCATACTCTCCCACACAAATAAAAGCCACACCGCCATAATAACCACCGTTCAGTCGCTGTTTGATAGCCTTTCCACCGCCGCTTCATCGCCTCCCCGCCGCCGTTATATCGCCATCACCCCGCCGGTCATCCTCCCCCGTCAAATACATCGTATTCGTCCCCGGCGCATTCCCCCCACACCTCCATCAGCGTTGTTAAATAATTAATTGCATCGGTTGAATTACGGCTATCGTAACGGGAGTTTTATTGCCTCCCCGTCGCCGTTTCGTCGCCTCCCCGCCTCCGTTACCTCGCCTTTACGCCGCCGGTTGTCCTCCATCGTCAAACACATCGTTTTTGTTCTCGGCTCGGCGCATTCTCCCCACGCCTCCGTCAGCGTTAGGGGTTTGTTGAATTACGCCCACCTTCACCGGAGTTTTATTGCCTCCCCACCGCCATTTCATTGTCTCCCCGCCGCCGTTATCTCGTCTGCACCCTGAGAATCACAAGTACTCACTTCTTCTCTTGGCGCAGCAGTAATTGATTGCAATAGGAGGTGAGTGAGGTTTGTTATAATTGTCTGCTTGCGTCTAGACAATTCCCGTTTTATTTCTCACACATTGTCTTTGGTTTTGCGGAAGGGGGATTAGCAATTAGAGTCAGGGGGAGAGAAGCTAGAATTAGGGGGGAAAATGGTTGAGACTGCTGACGTTGCGGAGGCCATCGATGGTACTGACCAAATTACAAACCAGACTGGTGAGTGAGTTATTTATTTACATTGCACCTTTTCATTATTAAATTTCAATCACCATTCTCATTCGTTGATTTCAAAGCAGTAGAAGAGGCAGATGAAACCACAAATAATAAATCTGAGAGTGACGGTGAGTTCACGGGTTAGTTTTGAAATGTCTATGCTTTTATTACTCACTCATTGCGCAATTTCAGATTATGATCCGATGGATCTTATTCAAGAGTTCCTTGACAATGATGATGGCTCAGAAAACAATGCTGATGATGATGATTCTGGTTAGTTTTTCACTTGCATAAAATGTTTCCTGCACACATTCTATTATCATACTCATTTTATGTTGTGGTGTATAGGTTCGTGCAAATATGCTGGAACAAAACAAAGTACTGAGAAAACGAACGATAGCACCGAGGAAGAAAAAAATGGCATGTCAAACTTACTTTTCTTTTCAGCCTGCCTTTTTTTAATTGTGCACACCTAACATATAATTATTCTCTCTTCAATGTATTAATTTTCATAATTAGGAGGTTGGGAATGCATAGGTAGCGTTCCATCCAAATACACCAGCACAAAGTATCGATTCAACTGGATCGAAGCAGCAACTGTTGCGACTATTGTTGCTTGCATAGATGTCTACGCAGACGGGAACTGTGGTTACTGGGCCATTATTAAATCTTTGCTTCTTTATCTTGTATCGTACCCCAGCGAAGTGGATAGGTTGTCTAAGATTGGTGTTCCACAGAGGCTAGAATATTCATATCCAGGGATGCTTCGGTTCCGATCGGGTCTCTACTCTTTTATTGAGGAGAACGCTGCAATAATGATGAATAAAGACACTTGCCCACTAGTACAGTTTGACGATCAATGTCATACTTCTACCTACTGTAACAGGAAAGGAACGTCAAAGAATATCAAGGACATCATGCGGTCTGTCTACGATGCAAACTTTTTCAATTCTCTGAAGCCCTTTACCTTTATTCACGAGGAATGGCGCTGGTTCAATACAGAGAAGATAGCTCCTCTCATAGCTTTTTGGTTAGAAACCCATGTCTTTGTTTACACGGTTGATCGTGTGACAGGGACAGAATCCACCTTTGTTGCATTCTACAGGGAGCTTGATAAAAAAGTCTCCAGCGCTACATTCTTCGGTCGAGTGATTTGCCCAATGGAGAAATCTCTGGTTATTTGGTACAACGGAGCAGGTCACTACAACTATTGCAAGCTCCGTGAAGGTGTCACTATGTCGACTTGGCAAGAGATCAATGAATTGCCACAAACTTCACCTAGTACAGTCCCAGATGATACCATTCCATCTCAAAGTAAATCTGATTTGCCATCTTCATCTAATGCAATTAGTGCTGCCGCCCTACCACAAACAAAACCTGAAATTCCTCTTCCACCATTGGATTACAAAGGAAGTGTCCCAGTCACTTCAAAATCAACTGACGTTGTCGTGTCTCCCCCGCGTAAAAAGAGCAGAAGCAGAAATCAAATCCTACTTCATTCAAACCCCGTCAATTCTCCTCTAGGCCACAAATTATCAAACTCTGAATCAAACGAGGATTCAATATTTTTCTTAGACATCGAGGCAGAGCCGGGATATGTTTGGTGGGGCAACGAGAGCATTTACACTTTCAACATGACAAGATCTGACTTTTTGCAGCTTTTAGCAGTTGTACCGACTCCCAATTGTACCATATCTCCATTCAAGGCATGTTGGAAGAACCAGGATAGTATCTATGCAGCTGGAGATTTACTCAAACCGTACATCAAACAGATTCATGCTTTCAGGCATCACCTTGACATCAGATATGAGAACACCAGAGTGAAGTCTATGCATGTAATGCACCAGTTGAATGAAGCGAAGAAGAAGAAGGATGATAATATTATAAGTGTGCTCATTGAAAATGCCTCTTGCTGTCATCATCAACAGAATGGAAAATGTATCTCTAAAACTCGTAAAAGAAAGACTGATTCTCAATTGTGTGTTTACAAAGAAGCAGAATGCGCGCACAAAAAAGATAATCTTGGGAAGTGCAGCGTAGTTTGCAATGTTGGATTCATGTTCGAGGATATAATGGATTTCTGCAGAGATGCTGATCGTAATGAGATTAAAGTGACAATTGAGGAATGTCAACTTATCAAGGCTGCAGGGTTGGGATCAAACTTCTCTCATCAATCAGCATATGTTTGATTCAACCAGTCAGTTCAACAATGTAAAACCAGCACATATGTACAAGCACCATAATGAAGCCGTCAACCCTGATGGCGATGGGAAGATCAAAACATCCGCCAAGCATATGCCTGCAAAGCAGAGATTAGCTCTGAATTGAAACAGTTCTATGGTCTCACTAGCAAAAATCAGACTTATAATTTCTTCAAGTCAGTGGAGGATTCAAGAACCAGTGATGAAAAGTTCTGCGCAGAGAAGGGCAATTATATTATGGAGAATGGTAAATTGGATACCCGACACCTATAGGGATGTTAAGAGATTACCATGTCCACTATCCCACTCGGTTATTCTATGGAGCTATGCGGCTGTTGTTCTTTTCAATGCATGTGCAAAGGATGGTAGATTAGTATGCCATATGGATGGCACTGGATCCGATGTCAACTGGGGAATTTTTAAAAAGAAGAATGACTGTTGTCAGAGATGGGATTTCCATTTCAGTGGTACCTTCATGCTTGCTACAGACAAAGACACAAACCGTGTTGTGAAACTGAACCTCAATCCGTATTTATTGTTCCAATATCATTCACCATTGACCTCCGCTTTTAGCCTTGCACGCCCGCTGACAAGTTTCTTCGACGGCCAATATGACTTGGGTCTAAAATATGAGCGTCCCTTTTGCAGTTCTAACAGATTGCGCGATTCAGATAATGACAGCGATATTTTTGGCACTGTGTTTCAAGGATGCTGAGGCTGTGACTCGCATTCTTTACAACAATCTCCTCATGATAGTTGTGGTTCATTGTGAATTGAACAAATGGGACGAGACAATCACTTCAAAAGCTTTGGATCTACTTCTTGAGATGGTGCCATGTTTGATCAAATGGTGTCGTCCTCATTCGTGTCGTGCTTTTTATGCATGGATAACTTCAACAGACCGCACTCCAACAACAGTGTTAATGAGACAACATTATCATACAATTCTTATGGACTTGATTCGACATTGCACCGCCACTCATGAATTAACAGGTGCTATGGTTCATTTTGCAATTGTCTTATACATCACTCGACTACCCTTCCTTCCAGTTAATCGATATGATGCCATTACAGAGAGAAGTGGCCCGCCAAAGAAAGAACTTGATGAGATTGGTTCGCATGTGGAATCCTTCATTGCACGTCAACGAGCCAAACTTCGGCAGTCATTGTCCAAGAAATATGAACAATTAACCCATACAATGTTGGAGCATGTATCCAAAGAAGAATCTTACTGCAGCCAGTTGATCGAAGAGGTGGTTCAGTCTGCCTTCAAAGAGAATTTACGATTGTCCTTTACTTGGTGTTCTAGCAGCCAAGGAGATCAAATGTCTCTTAAGACTTCTATTTGTTATGGGTGTACCTGCGTTCTGAGGGATGCTGAGGACCACAAATCGTGGGGTATTGAGGAAGTATCAAGCAAATCTAGATTTGTTCATGCCATTCCGTCATCTACGGACTTTAGTGATGTCTCGGATTCAGTTGATGAGGAGATTCTAGTGGCCAACCCACTGAAAAATGAAGAAGTGGATAATTACTTACGCAGGACTTGGGTTACTAATCTTCCAACAGTGCATCAAGGTCCCAGTCAGTTGGGATTTCATGGCCGTAAAGCGATTTTGGAGAATTCTAATGGAAGTATGGAGGGAACATTCAAGGACTCGAAGCACGATCCAGCCTACATCATGAACTGCAAGGATCCAGCATTATACATCCGATATTTGTCGCTGAATCAACGGAAAGCATCCATTCAAGTTATTGACCAGTTGCGGAGGCTTGATGATTTGGTTGTCCGTACAAATTTGAGAGCATCTAAAAAGAATCCATCAAGTCTACTGGACCAAGAATTGGAAGCTAATCAAATGGATGTTCCATGGGCAAAGAAATTGGATAAGCATGAAGGTCTCCTGAACAGGTTGGTTAAAATACTTGAGACTCAAGGTTTGGATAGTAGCTCAGAGCAGTATGACTGCATGGTTAAATTTATTGATGAAGATATGCCGGGCCAAGATGTCCAATTCGTTGCAAAGAAAACTTGGGCCAAATGGGTGGACAAAGCGAATAGTACGAAGAAACAGAAGAATCATTCAGCATGGAGAGCTATTTCCTCGTATATTTCTAAATATGAAGCTGGAAGTGATGAGACTGATGTCAATTACGATTGTGGAATAGAAATGCAATGTTTGAAAAGAAGAGTTGATGACATTGAGCTACAAGTCCCACCTAAAGTCCCATCACCTGATCAAACTCCACAAATTGTTATATCCCAAGAGGATCTAGATGGTGTCATGTCTGATAATCCAACTGCTGATGCTGATGAGCTTGGTGACTTTGTGTCTGGGGTGAGGCATTGGAGATCTGAGTTTAAATTGTTGGCAAATCCGGAAACAGTATTCATTCCCAGAAGAGTACTCAAGAGCATCCAAAGCTATGGAGATCTGTGCCTGAAAGATGATAGATTTGCTAAGCGCTGGATGTGTGAGGATGATCCTTGGTTCACAAAGTTTGTTCTAACAACTGATGAATTGCCTGGCAGCAAATCTTACGCAGGTTGTCCAGTTTGGTGTGTAGAGAACGACCGTAAAGTGGTTGGGAAGAATGTTGGTACTGATGAACCTGCATGGATCAATAGGAGCAGTGTCACTTTGAAAGGAGTATTATTGGATGAAGTGTTTGAAAAGGTCTACAGAAAGATACCAAAGGAGTTAATCCCTGAGAAAGGCGAAACACCTGAGTCTATGCTTGCAAAAATTGCTGGTTGCAAATATCTGGATTTGATGTTCAACAAGTTCCCGGAGCCAAAAGGATCAATCAATAGCTGGGATAAATCAATGCAGGCAGTGAGAAGAACTGAAGGTGTGATTAAAAAACGAGCTCATGTGTTCAGGAGTAAATTGCCTCCAGGTCAGGAGGATGGAGATGGAGAGAAAGTCATCACAGCTGTCTGTTATCCTAACCCAGAATGTCCAACCAATAAATGGATGTGTCGTCCCATTATTAGGCTTGGTTATGCTCAGTTGTTGAAGGTGTGGGCTATATGTTGGTCATATCTTCCCCAGGAAGCCCGCAAAAGACCTCCGAATGGTGTACAAGAGCTATTTTATCACAGAGTTCTAAGGAAACATATGGGATTTCATCGTGATAACTATGGATCAACTGTGATGTTGAACTTAGTAAATGGGGTTGAGCTTCCATGGGGATCAGAGCCAAGAGTTTGTGGTTCATTAAATTCCCAACAAAGAGGTTCTCCGGTCATCATTTTCACCCGTGGAAACTGTCCAATGAAATTTGTCTTCAAATATCCAACTCCACATAGACTTGCAACACAACAAACTAGTTATTATGTAACATCGCCCAGTTATCAAATGAGACTGGAAGATGGATGGATCACAGTGATGGATCCAATTGATGACATGTTGATGTTGCATTCTGTGGTGTTTGAAGATGATGATGGGAAAGAGGATGATTTTCGTGTTGCGTGGGTATACAGATACTTGGATGTGGCTCATGACTTCTTTGTAAACACTTGCACAATCCGCCGGAATCAGGAAATGATGGAAATGATGGAGCAGTGTGATGACGAGGAGAGTATTAAAATGAGAAGAGATGTATTCATGTAGCTAACAATAGATAACCATAATTGCATTAGTGAACAGAGATTCATGAATTATGTATGTATTTACGTAGTACCTAAAGATCGGTTAACTACACATACTCTACATAGCAACATAAAGCAAGTTACAGCTGGAACTAAAGATAAATGCTACAGTATTAAAAAGGTAGGTGTGGCTGTGTGCTTAACTGTTGTATGCTTAACTGTGGTATGAGGGCAGGATTACCAAAAATTAACTGTTGTACCGGTATGTATCTACATAGGAATTCAAATCTCACCACATTTAAGCTTAACTGTTGTGTGGGTAAAAGTTGTAAAATTGTAACTGCTGTCCACGGTCCATCTATCTACGTTGACGATGTTACAATGTTCGACAACGACAACGGGCAAATAAAGTGAAGAACTTCATTCAAAGAGTCCATACTTTATTTAGTTGGGCGAGGACCACATTCACCGTCACCATGAAGATCTACCTCCCCTCTCTGGCCCTCGGTGGCTCTATGCTTATGGGCTTTTTCTCTGGCCAAGTTCAGGGCAAAGAGTCGACTCTCAAGGTCCCGCCTCCCGACGGCCCTCGCCGTGAATCCCCCAAGCATCGTCCTCGTCGCAGCCTCAAGGCCGATGCCAGCATCGTTGCTGCGCTAACAGAGGAGCTTGCTGCCGGGACAGGTAATCCCCACTTTACCCTAACTGCCAACTACGAGGGCAGCGATGGCAATCTCTTCACAAGCCCGGACCCTTTTCAAGTGAATGTTGTGATGGCCGACGCCTCCGTGACCGAGACCACTACGTTCTCTGTCGACGGGGGGCCAAGCAAGCCCGTGGATATCTCTTCCGCCAAGTACCTCATAGCCGACTCTTCGGGTGGCGAACCCACCAATGAGTTTGCCATTCTAGAGGTGAATCTAGAAGAGGGCACCGTTCGTGGATTGGTTCAGAAGGACCACAAAGTGGTAAATATGAAGCAAGATGCCGGTGGCTCTGCAGTTGTGAGTGTTGCAGACGTCGCCACACCCAGGAATTGGACTTGCCATGCTGGTGAAGGCCATGATGGTCGTCATCTTGAAGCTGATCACGGTCATGCAGGCCATGATCACAAAAGCCACAGCACGCCCCTTGATTTTAATGACATTGCAGCAAAACT
>JALLAY010000630.1:0-13747 GCA_036939635.1 Cyclotella baltica
GGATCCCAAGTAATTCTTCTTGGAAGAGCATAACCTGGTTAAATATATGCACCATGTTCCAAAATGGCAATTCTCAATCAAGATTGATATCAATCAGCTCCAAAGCCCTGAAGTTGCAATAAACGTTAGTAGGCCCTGGTCTATTGTGCCAGACACAGACATGCATTGCTTTAAAGTAGTTTCCATTATCAGCTTCAAAAAGAAGACCAATGAAAATGATTGACATTTGCATCTTATCAAGTATAATGAAGAGCCAGAGTGGAAGATGAGTTGCGAGAGTCTCCCTACTCTTTACGGCAACAATTGTGTGTTTGCCACACAAATGGTTACCAGTGTTTGTTGTTTTCGGACCTTAATAGCTTTTGGTCCAAGAAAATTAAATTGAGGAGTTTTATCCTCATGTCAAAACACTCTACTGTTTCTAGAGTAGTCTTTCCTGCAGATGAATCAGAGTCAGAGCAAGTACAAAATTCAGTAGTTTCAGTTGCTTCTTCGGGCAAACTGAGAGTGTCATCATCAAAATATAAAGTGACTTTAATTTTTGAACTGGTATCATAAGAAATTGATTAATCATCAATTTCATCTTAACTTTTCAATTGTAAGGAATAATTGAGTCATAGTCAGACTCACAATCATCGCTGGATACCACCATTGATGAATCTACACCTCCATTTTCCAGTGCAGCTGCTTCCAAGTTTTTTGGGAAAGGAGGGAAAAGTTGTGTAACTTGTTCTTAGGTTTTACCTCCTTGACTCTATCGTCATCAGACAAATCCATTTTGATAGGCAAATTCTTAACATCTCCATATCCAGCAGAGCTGCAGGGGCAAGAGCAGGAATCATCGCTCTTGGGAGGAGTGCGGGAATGAAAGGGATCCATTTTCCTGTCAACTTCATCGCATTTCTCTTGCTTCTTTGCAAGCATCTTCTCTTCATTTGTTGTCGTGACGGTAGATACTTGTAGTTATCGTTACTGTTGCGTTTGCATGGTCCCCATCACAGTGTAACAATTGCCTCTTTGGTGAGAATTATTGCCTCCTCTACGATGATTACAACAGCAACAGTCATCGCGTCATGACCATAACGGCAATAATAGCCACTGTCACGGCAATAGTCACTACCACGACTGGCAAGAATATGTGTCGTCTTCTTGGTCATTTCATCTCTCTGGTGGGTGGTTTGAGGTTGCAGTTCCTCTTGTTGATCAAGAAAACTGTTGGAAAACCAACCCCTGCTCCTTGACGTCACCAGTGGTTTGATGAGACTCGACGTACATCCCCTTGTATGAGCAAGACATTGCGAGGCTGAAGTTCTCCTTCTTCGTCTCCTCATTTGCTTGCACAATGGTGGCATGGAGATCCCTAGTAAACAGATACCACCAAAGCTGTTGGTGGTGGCTATGCTCGAAATTGTCAGTGGTGTGTCCAGCAAGCTTTTTTGATGTGTGGACGAAGTGAATGAGCTGATTGCCCATATTTTTACACATGACACCTTCTTGAGGTATTCACAGACACGCTCTCTGAAGTTTTCATATGTCTGAGATATTAAGGTCATTGCTCATGATCCATTTGTCGCCAACGTTTTGCCAGGTGGTTTTGTCACCCTCTGTAGCAATTTTGTGATTGCAAAACTCCACAGAAATCATGTTCTGCAATTCCAACTAACAGGACCTTTACATGGTTGAGAGGCGAAGTCAACTAAAACAGGAGTTAGAGATGGAAAAGTAGAAGAGAAAACTAGACTTGAACAGCCGCTTCCTTAATGTTTATCTTCTTGATTTCCACAATAGTACTGTCCAAAGAGCAACTCTATCTAGAAAATGTGTTGTCAGTCGCTAATGCTTCTGTCTTAGCCGTTTGGAGTATTCATTTGATCGTCAGTCGCCAAAGGCTCTGACAATGTCCATCAATGGAGTCTCCTTCAAAAGCCTTCTTAGTTCGTCAAGATGGGTCCACACAACATCAAGATCCTTCTGAACTGTCATCACATCATCTTCCTTAAACCTCATTACTCCCTTATCTGAATAGATGGATAGATATCTCTTAAGAGAAGCGGTAGTAGTAGTATCCATTGAGGACCGAACTAGCAGCTTAGAAAAATTTACCTAAGTGTAATTGATATCGCCTTGTTGTGGTTGTGACTTAGGCATGTTGTAGAATGCATTTGAATTTGAACTTGTTCCTGAAGGACAATCGTACAGGACTTATGAACGAAAGAATAAAGCCAGTTGCTGCTTATAGCCAGCATGAAACGGCATCATGATCAATATGAGCAAAAGAATAACTTGTTGCTATTACTGCAAGAGGGGCATGCAGATAGCAGTATATGGTGCTGGATGCTGGCAACCAGCCCAAACTGGATCACAGCAGCATACGTGCAATAGTTGCTGATTGTCTTTGTCTAAATTTAAGCACCAATATGTCTTAGTATTTGGTAATTGGTGAGGATTAAGGTTTGGGTGGCAGATTGTCAATTGGCCATGACTGTGACATAAAGTGTGTTGTATGATGTGCTGTGTTTTACCTTCCAGAGGTAGGGGTTATGCTGCTTCACAGTAGGGACAGATGTGAGACAAACCATGATTGGTGAATTCTGGTGTTTGAAAGGGCATCATGGTTGTTAAGTAGAACAGTCAAGAGACTAGGCTTTGAGATGGTGACACAAAGCCGTTTTTAATATCAAACAAGAGAGTGAGATTATCCTCGACCTATGGTTAGGTCCTCACCATCAACACCTTGCTAGTCAGGGCCTAATCATGGGCTCATTAATTTGATTCAATTTTGTTCTATTCAATATTTTCATTTTGACCTAACCCTAACGGCTCTACTGACGCTACAGGCACTGGATAATATGTGAAAATCTCAATGGCTGTGAATCATTGCAAACTTTGGAAGACGAAGGTGATAGCATAGATATATAGATGACCTCATTTATTTTCATTACAGCTCCCCGGATCTCACATGAACATTAAAATTCTCGACTAGGTTCTCTTCCTTCCTCTGCTGAAAATTTGAACTTGACAGACAGTCATGTGAATGTACTAGCCTCTTGCGCGTAGCTGAAAACCCCATGTTTGGCAGCACATCCGCTTGTAACATAAAGAATTTGAATCTTAGTAACTTTCTCCCTGGATTTTCGTCATCAACTTTATTTTCTTTGTCCCACTGCCAACAAAGATAACTCCAAAGAGTCTCACCATCATCACCATCCAATTCAGCAAGGTAAGGAAATGAGCGCCATCGACCTGCACGGGAGGTTGATGTACAAGGTGCCCCTGCACCAGGCATTTCCCAAGATACTTCATTGCTCTTTGACCAAATATCAACAATGGATCCATCAGCAAGCTTTCCTGGAGCTATCTCCCATGTCACATAACTGGATAATAGCAGCAAAAATCAACAATTGGTATGTTCAGATGTAAGAAGTAGCCCGGTCAAGGTCAAAATGTCGACATTTGGATGAAAAGAAAACCTCACTCTTCTGCGCCTACAAAGACATTCCATCTATTATGCAACAATGCACTCCAAATATGCTTATGACTTTGATTGCATTGTTCACTCATTGTCTCGAACCACACGGATCCTGATACGAAAATTGCAATGACAATTGTAGCCAACAGACCAATCTTGTGGTAATTGTTGGTTGCAACTTTTGTGTCTCTGGTTTGATCTTTCCGTGCCATGCCAAGATCTACACTCAACCCCTCAGGCAAGAATATGCACCATGCGCAACAAGCCACTAAACTAAGAACCACAGTATTCCTCATTGTAACCGCTATTCCAATGTGCATAAAGCACATAAGAATTATAACTCCATAAACTACAAATTTGCTTCCAATCACACTTCCAAAGAGTGCAACTGGTGCACAACACATTTCAGCATAAACCACCGTCGGTGTCATGTACCTCAACCCCTTAGGACCCAACAAACCATACATGTATCTTGCTCCAACTGTGTGACGTACATACGTATCTAATGCAGAAATAGGCGCATTCAAAGTCCACCCCTGCATTGGATCCGAGTATTTACCATAACCTGCATCCCAGTAAAGCCATGTGATTAGTAGTTTTAATACTAAGGTGGCCGGAGAAACAAACGTTTTGCTGGCAACACTTCCCTGTTTGGAATCTACTGCCCATTTCTGGTCAAGAGGAAGAAACATCGAATAGAACAGCAAATGATGAAAGTACCTACTCGCATCCAGTATTAAGCGATTGATTGGTCTATGTAAGACAAAGGTAAGTAAATAAATCTACACGATTTTGCACCTTCACTTGCCTATCCAATATAAAGTTCAGCCAGGTATTCCTCAAAGTCAAAGACAAATAAAGAACCCAACTTCCTATTGATGCCACCTTTGTTTTATATCCCACCGTAAACATGGCTGCCAAGACTACTTGTAGAGAAAGCAACGCTTGCATGTAAAGCATGGACCCCGAATAACAATGGACGCATATCATTTTATATATTGAATCAGTTTTGGGCATCATCAGCCTCAGAGGCAGAGTTCTATAAGCAGAATAGAAATTACGTCAGATATTCGATGTAAAATATAACACATCTCAAAAGAAGAATGGATTCTTACCCTTCATCGCTGTAGAATGGGTGCAGATACTGAAATCTCGTTGTCAACTCAATCAAGAGCATAATCCCCAATGCGATACGGTAGATTGCCACAGCTTCTGGGTTGCTACCGAATGCTGCTCTCCATCCGTTCCATTTTGGTGGGTTCATTTTCCGCTTATTGTTGTTTGCGTTAGAGGATCCAGAGTGCGATGTCAAAATGAATGTCCGTCTGATGGTAGTGTTTGACATCATCTACCTTTAAGTTAGAACGTTTTTATAATATCTTTCTTTATGTAAGAAAAAATGTTAGGTATCTTACCCATCAAATAAAACAGTAAAAATAACAAAGGTAAATCCAATAAGAACTCGAGGCGACAAGGACACGGCAAATTTTGGCACCACCAAAAGATGGCTTGATAGTTTCGATGAAGGCGCCGAGATACTTTGAACCAACCCCAGTGTTACTTCGTCCACAGGTCGAGAGGCTACAAAACATGAGTACCTAACCCATTCAGAAGAACGTCTTGTAATTGAGTTGTGGTAGGTACTCATTGGATCTGTTATCAAAAGAGAGCCTTAAGCAACATTTCAGCATCGTCTGTGGTAAATGAATACTCCATTTGCACGAATGAGTCTCGGAACGACTGTAGCGGAGATATATTTTCACATGACATATCGGAGGATGCTCGTTTCTTCGAGTTTCCTTGCATGGGCTCAATTACGATATGATTTTCACTCTTCACTATGGCTTTCTTCTGTGCATTCTCTGGTGTATTAGAGCGACGTGTATCGAGATCTCGCATAGTCGAATCGAATACAACGTCTTCAATACCCCCGTCAGCTTGCCTCTCGCCAAACCTACGACCTGGGGTCGGTACGGTTTGACTAGAATTAAATAAGAGAGAATACCTAGCCTTCTTTTGGCAATCTTTCAGAAACAATTCCTCCTTTTCCTGTAAACGAGATGGAAGTGGAACGAATGAAAAGTCAGCCTCTCTTCTTGTTTTGGCTTCAGTCATTGGACTTGCTGTGAGATTTGTTCTACTTGGCCTCATCCAATTGGGAAGAAACTCGGCACTGACTTCAAAAGTTTTCGAGCCACTCATGCTAATAGACACAACTCCCGGAGATTCGATCATGCTGGCGTCGCCAGTTTGACTGTAAAGACTGGGAGCAGGAGACTCAGATGACATACGTGCAATTGATGCAATTTCTGGCGATACGGATGATAATTTGAAACCAGAGTTTGTATTAAATAATGTGAATGTGTTTTTGACATTTCGCTTCTGAAGAACAGCAACTTCTTCCTTGTACACTTTCACCTTCTCTTTGTACAATTTCAGCTCTCTCTTAGCAATCTTGACACAATACATTTTAGTTTCATTATCCTTCTCTTCCAAATTCGCCCACCTTGAAGCTACAGTACGAGAGAGTTCCTGGAAGGATATTTTCCCGTGGCTTCGACGGTGCTTGCGTTTTTGGTCTGATTCCTTAGTTCGTTTTCGCTTTCCAGATGCTGAAGCGTACCACGATGGGGATAGATGAATGTTTTGGTATCGAGATGGCATGTCTGTATCTAGCTCCTTGCCTACCGGACGATCATCCACTTGTGCGTCTGAATCATCGTCAGGTGATTCGATATTCTGAATGATCCATTCCCTTTCTAACTGAAAAAAGAGGTGATAGGCAGTCAAAGGACGAATCGGTTTCTTTAAATCTGTTTGTGTTTGTGCCGTTGACATTGTCGATCTTTCGATGATTTCTTCTCTTTGGTATGGCAATTGAACTATTCGAATTTTGTGATGACGAATTCACATTTTCATTTCCCCAAAAAATGTGAGGACTCGTTCATCTCTTTCTTGCAAGGTGCGGCATGACTTAATTTTGTACGGCTGACGTCTTGAAACCTCATGGACCAAACATAAAATATCTCCGATGTGACGCATACTGGTCGTGAAATAGACTAGGATGTTTGTTTTTTTGTAGCGAACCCTCCAGAAACCTCAATGCTCTTAAGCCCGAAAACACTCCCAATGAACTTGTTCATACGGCATTACATCCGTTACTACTTTCAATGCGTGAAAATCCATTATGACAGTTCCAGGAACTACCTAAAATAAAGTGGTAGGTAATAGAGTCAAGTCATTTTTATTGGCTCAACTTTTTTCCAATTTCGGTCAAACATTTGGCAACATATCCCTTCGACCACCAACACCTACATTTTTGTAGGAGTAGACACCAACTGCCACAAAAATGTAGGGGTTGGATTTGGCCTATAATTTGTAAATTAATTAAGCAATTATTTTGAAATTAAAGAATTAATGCTATAACTGCTGCGCATGAGCATCTAAATTGGTAACCGTACAGTTAGTTCCTCTTGCTGTCTCGCGTAATGGAACATGTACAAATCAGTTCTGAGCCATTTTTTAAAACGAAGATCGATCACGGCAAAAGTCGCAGGGATACCAGAAACCCGCAGTATCCATTGTGCAGTCAAGTTCTCCCGTACAAGATATTGGGCTGTTCTTCCTCAAATCTTGGAGTCATCGCTTGACATGCACCACCGATTGTCAATCACAAATCCTTTGATGACAATCAACTGCAGGCCACCCTTGCAGTGAATGATTCCATCACTGTGAACATCCATGATTTGTCGGCGATGGCACAACTTCCTCATAATTTCTTGCAAATATCACAAAAATCCATCATCAGAACCCAACAGACTCGGTTTCGATCCAACTGATACCAAAAGAGAGAAATTGACGAGAGTATCTGATTATTGTCAAGAGAAATGGACTGGTTATTGTCGAAACTATCATGGGATCAAGATAAACTGTGCACAACGACATCCACTTTTGAGACTGGCCGATTTTCTATATTAACTGTTAAAAACAGTGCGGAGACTAGCAGTGACAGAAGATCGCCGACCCAGCAACCGAACCTATATGGTCAATCCGCCGTCAAACCCATGTCTCAAATCAATTTAGGCAATGGATTCGAATATCAATTGAATCAAACATCATGCAAACATTTGATTCGATTGAAAATTCAAACATCCAGCCATCTGTTCTAATTAATTGGCTGGAAGCTGGGTGTTTTCAATTGGATTGAGAAAATGAATCAATAGTAACAAACCTTGTTTGTTATTTGGTACATTTATCATCCTTGGTACCTAAGAACTACTTTTCCCATCACTATCAATTTCTATGGGATTGAAAATTAAAACGAATAACAAAGCTTGTTTGTTTCAAATTTCAATATAATCGACCTAACAACAATCAGCCCACAGCACCGGTAGATATAATGGGAACTATGGCTACCAAAAGACCATTTTTTTGGTAATCGGGTCTTCTAGGGACAAAAGTTGCTGACTACTTTCTCGGGAGCATAACAGCTCCCTTTAACTAACTTAATCGATATCGAGAAGCGCTATATTTCAATGACAATCAAGAAGCATACCAATGATGATCGAGAAGTGTAGTTCATTTATTGCTCACTTTTGAATAGAATTATGAGCTCATAAAATCAATTTTGCAACAATTGCAACATCAACTACTAGTTGATTAACTTGACGAGCCACTTTGCAAGTAAGAAGACGTCCTCACCTAGAAGTACATCAAGGAATTCCATAATAATATAACAAGCTTTCTCTGCGCTAACATAGCAAGTCTTCAAATATGTCAAGTATTGCAACATATTCTGAACTGATTATCCTGAAGAATCACATCAAGTGAATTGCCGAGAAGAAGAATTACATTTCAAGTCATCAAGACAATTGCCGTCTATCTTACCTCTGATTTTCAACCATTGTCAATCAAGAAGCCAACAAAGAATGGCTGACCAAAAAGCTCTCCAAAACAGCATCATGAATCTTAACAACCAAGTGACTGCCCTCACCAATGCACTCCAGTAATTTATTGCTACCCTCGCTACCAATACTGCTACCACTCATGCCACCCCACCCGGTACCAACAAAGTGGATAATCTAGTCAATTATTCCAGCAGGTATGGAGCTGGACTCTTTGAACAAAGATCCAAGGCCCTCTACGAGTCTGCAAGCGAGAAATTTGATCTGGACAATGCCAAGGCCACATCTTTCATAAGAGGTGTTATGGATCAAACACACAACATGGGTTGGGATAGCAAGTATCAAGGTATTACAAATTATATGGTTAATGGAAGCAGCATTGATGTCATCGAAGATTACGGTCACATTGACATCACGGATATTCAAACACAGTCCGAACCATTCTACCTCTCCACCGGCACTAAGTTCCATCAGCAGGCCTCACACAATAACGAAATGATGACCAAGATGCTCAAAGAATCTCTTACTACGTCAGCTAAAGACCAAGTCACTGTGTACAAGAACGAGTACAAACTATCAGATGGGCTTACTCAGCCAAAGAAAGTTATCATCACACCTGCCCCGTACAAGGTCGTCATGAGGCTGACCATGTTGGAAGGCACTACGTGACAAGATCAAGAATCTTCTGTTCAACGAACTCACAATCAATGGAGACATTGACCTCATTCATATGTGGTTCTATGATACTTACGCTTAATTGAAGGCTAGAGGCGGAGAGGTCAATGGCAAGGAGGAAGTCCTCTTTGACACTTACAGCCACATACCTGATGTCAAGTTTTGTGATTACATGGATAACAAAAAAGACGATTACTATGACAATGTCAGTGACATGACAAACACCACATAGGAGGATGTTATGAAGAAAGCCAAGTCAAAGTTTTATTTTCTGAAGCAAGACCCAAACCATACGTTGGGTGCACCTTCTCCGGAAGAAGAGCAAGGCATTGCTCTGACAGTCAAGATTGTCAAGGTCAGAGACAAAAATCTACAGCTAACACGTAGTCTGCAAAGCAAGTTGGACAAGCCATTGGATGTGGGTACAAACACTGGGCAAACAGTGCTCAATGAGACAGATGGGGTTCTGAGCAGATGAAAAAGAAGAAGAACCACAAGAATAGACGAAGCCAAGCAAAAGAAAAAGGATGACAAGACGTGGAACTGGTGCATGCATCATCAATTGTGGTATATTCACATAGAAGAGGATTGCATGTAGGGAAAGGATCTCTCTGCTGCCATGATTGCTCACCAAGCAACTGTCGACAAGGATTCCACTGTTAGTGTTAGCCCGGCATATGCCCCGTTGTTGGCACATCTCGCATCCAACAGTTAAGGATGATGGTTCAGACCGGCATGGCTCCTCTCCATGGCCGAGGCACCCAACATCTCCACTGTCTTCATGTCCTTCTCCTGATTGTCAAACTTTCTCAACCACCAACTTTGCAGGAAACCTTCATCACCTTTCAGCTCATTCTACTTGGACTCGGCTGTTGATGGGCCTATGGGGGTATCGGCTCTAAGACCATCCCGGTCCTCGACCACTTAGTCTCCGTAAGCAACTAAGTCAACAACAACACTTTTGTCCCAAGCATCAATATCCCTACCACTGGTTTAAGTCCAGGACGACCTCAGCATTGATGTCAAGTGACAGGTGATAGTGATAAGAGTACTCATATTGACACTGTCAATGGTGGATGCTTATTAGTTTGGAACCACGGACAGAATCAGAAGTTGGCCTTTGTTCAAGACTGTCTGTGGTACATTCAACTATCAAGCCTTCGAGGCTACCCTTCTCGCAATGAATTCCTCCAACATCAACAAACAAACTGTCACCTTTCTACAACTTACTCCTCAGAAATTCACCAAGAACTTCTCCTGTTTCAGCACCAGATTCTGATGAATTCATTGTCACCAAGGATTTTAATGTGGATGACAAAGAAGACACCGACAACAATGAGGGAGTTACCTCCAATGATGACACTGTTCACACAAGCAACATCCTTCATCACTCTTTACCATATCAATCCCCAAGGCCCTTGTCTTTTTCATCCAACAGGTCATCACAAATGGTGAAGTACAGCCACAATCCTACTAATCGAGCCAAATCGGCGCACTATCAAGGTATTCATACTTTCTCTCACACACAAATTGGAGATGAGACCGATCTCAATAATGATGCAATTTTGGCCTCAGATGACCAAGCCGAGCTATTGCAATGGCACTGCAGACTTGGCCATCTTCCATTGAATTCTTTGCAACACCTAGCTGAGATTGGTGGGATACCTAAGAGGTTAGCCAAGAATAAGCCACCATGATGTACAGGTTGCCTCTTTGGCAAGATGACAAGGGTTCCATGGCGCATCAAGTCCAAATCCAACAATAAAGTTCATGAAGCTACCTACCCAGGCGAATGTGTCTCCGTTGACCAATTGGAGTCGACCCAAGCGGGCTTCTATGCTCAGATGAAGGGCCGATTGACCACCAGGCGATACACTGCTGCTACGGTATTCGTAGATCATTATTCAAGGTTACGCTATGTTCATCTTATGACAAGCATGACATCCAAAGAAACAATCGAGGCCAAAGTCGCATTCGAGCGGTATGCTCAGCAGTACGGTGTTAGGATTGAGCATTATCATGCAGACAACGGTCGATTTGCAGACAACGCATTCAAGTTACACTGCGAGCAAAGCCATCAAACCATTTCGTATTGTGGGGTCAATGCGCACTTCCAAAACGGTGTGGCAGAGAGAGCTATTCGAGACATCACTGAATCGGCTCGCACCATGTTACTTCATGCTAAGGCACGTTGGCCACATTGTGTCCATCTTTGCTTATGGCCATATGCATTGAGAAATGCAGTCTACGTCTACAACACTGTGCCCGTTCTTGTCAATGGCACCTCTCGATTGGAAATGTTCAGCGGAATCAATGTCGGTTTTAGGATGAAGGACCTCCACGCCTTTGGATGCCCAGTGTTTGCCTTGCAGAATGATTTAGCAGCGGGAAACAAGATTCCAAAATGGTCTCCACGAGCAAGATTGGGCCTCAACTTGGGTCCATCTCCTAGCCACGCACGCAATGTCCACTTGGTATTGAACATTAACACTGGATTGGTCTCTCCACAGTTCCACTGTAGATTCGACGATTTCTTTGAGACTACTCGTCTCTCGGGCCGAGACATCATGACTGCATCCAATTGGAAGCATCTTGCTGGATTTGTCAAGTACGGCGAGACTGACGCCCCAACCTCTCGAACTGAACGTAGGACTGTACAATCTGTGACGCCTATTGGGACCACTTCGACCGACGAGAACCAAGTTCAGGAGATCCCTAATGAGGTTTCATTCGACCAAGACCTCTCGGAATTTTCAGACGACCTCGAAGTCAACCAACCACCTCCAAGCAATGACGTGCAAGCTTCTGAGGGAGCTACTCCGCCAGATCCTCCATCTACGAGTGCAGGCGTAAGCAGTAGAGGAAGACACCGAACAATGAGCAGAGATATGCAAGAGTCCGTATCACAGCGCTCCTTCTATGGCAAGAAAGACATGCACTACATGGCAGCACAGGCAGAAGCCGAGCTTCAGTTTGAGTATGCTCGGGACCACGATTTCCATCTAGGCCTTCAAGATCGCATGCGCCACCCAATTGCATTCCACGCAGAAATGATGGGTGACATCATGTATTTTCACCAGTCCATGCAACAACCTGATGCTTCAGACTTCGTGAAAGCAGTTGTGAAGGAAATCAACGGCCACATTGACTGCAATCACTGGAAACTAGTCAAGCGAGACCAAGTACCTGACGACGTCGATGTACTTCCATCTGTCTGGTCAATGAGGCGCAAGCGCGACCTGACTACCAATGAAGTAGTGAAGCACAAAGCTCGACTGAATCTACACGGCGGCAAGCAAGTCTACGGCATGAATTACTTTGAGACCTACGCTCCTGTTGTGACGTGGTTCGCAATACGACTTATGATCGTCATGTCTGCTATCCTGTCACTGGCCCTACGTCAGGTAGACTTCGTTCAGGCCTATCCACAAGCACCCATCGAAAATGACATGTACATGGAACTTCCACAAGGCATTGAGACACGCTATGGTAACTCCAAGGATCATGTTCTTCAACTTCTTTCGAATTTGTACGGTCAAAAGCAGGCTGGACGAGTTTGGAATGGGTACTTAGTTGAGAAGCTTCGTAGCGTTGGATTCGAGCCATCACTGGTCGACGAGTGTGTCTTTTACCGAGATGACGTCATTTTCATTGTGTATGTCGACGACGGTATCTTCATTGGAGCAGATGACGACAAATTGACAGCGGCAATTCGAGATATTCGCAATTCAGGTCTAGATATTGAAGACCAAGGTCACCCAGCTGACTACGTAGGGGTTTCGATCAAGAAACGCAAGAACGGTTACTATGAGTTTACTCAACGAGCTCTCACAGACTCCATCATCGATGACTGCGACCTCAATGACGCATACACCAAACCAGTTCCAGCTAAATCCAACCAACCTCTACACGCCTTCAAGACTTCCAAGCCTTTCTCCGAATGCAATTTCAAATTCAACTACCGTTCTGTCACTGGCAAATTGAACTACCTAGCTCAGACAACGCGCCCTGACATCATGTTTGCAGTCCATCAGATCGCAAAGTATTCCTCAGACCCAAGACTCGAGCATGGAGAAGCTATCGTGTATCTAGTCCGATATCTCAAGAAGACACGTGACTTAGGACTACGATTCAAGCCTGATCCTTCGCAAGGTTTCGAATGCTACTGTGATGCAGACTTTGCAGGCAATTGGAACAAGGAATTCGCTCCATATGATCCAAGCACCGCCAAGTCACGAGCAGGATGGGTTATCTTCTATGCTAAATGTCCAATAGTGTGGGCTTCGAGAATCGAATCACAGTGTGCATTATCCACGACTGAAGCTGAGTATATTGCTTTGTCACTGGCACTCAGAGATGTCATTCCAATCATGGAGTTGTTACACGAAATGAGGGAGAGAAAGCACAAGGTCATTTGCAACAAGCCAATTGTCTACTGCAAGGTTTTCGAAGACAATTCAGGCGCATTGGAGCTTGCCAGGTTGCCAAAACTTCGTCCTCGCACTAAGCACATCAACGTGTGCTATCACCACTTCCGAGAGCATGTCAGGATCGGATTGATCAAGATTTTGCCGGTGAGCACGGACGATCAAATTGCGGACACTCTGACCAAGGCGTTGGCTCAGAATGCTTTCTGCAAGCACCGCTATTACTTGTGCGGTGGGTAAATATTTATTTCTTATTTGACACTCAACAGCCT
>JALLAY010000631.1:0-13742 GCA_036939635.1 Cyclotella baltica
TGTGCTATACTTGGCAGACACGAGAATTACATCATTGTCCATCTTGAATGTCAAAATGTTCTTGTAGACGGATCTCTGAGAGATTGGGAATGGTATGCTCAGTACTTTAAGAGGCTTAAGAAAGATTACAGAAAGCTAAGGATTGCTATACTGTATGTGTCAGCACCTAGGGAGAAGATTTTTGAGAGGGCAAAGGTAGGTGTGCATTGTACTTTTACTATTTGCATATGAAAGTGCTGCTGATTAGCTTACACAAGGTTTCCCCCTGCAAACTTAAGAAACGTGCAATAAAAACTGGCCGAGTGGTGCCTGAAGAAACTCTGGATATGGCACTAAAACAGGTTCCAATTTCAGTCAAGAAGCTAACTCCACTTGTCGACTACTTCTGCGAGGTTGACAACTCACACGACTCGGGTGAGATAACTATCAAGACTCCTGGAATCACATGGGAATCGTTTCAGATGAACTGGTTGCAGACTTGTCCGTGGCCGGGCGCGAGAGGGAAGATGTAAGCCTGGTCTCCATGCCGTCTAAATAATCAATGCACAATGCATTTATTTATATGGGATTGAGGTTGTCATATTAAAATAATTGGCCTAACCCCTGAGCAGGCTGTTCTCAATCTGGGAATGTTGCTGAATTCTTTCTCCGACCCAACGAATTTTGCACTTGCAACTGAGTAGTAGTGGATACAGGTATGGGGAAAATGTGACAGAATGTGAGTGGAGAGAATGTGAGTTTTATGTATATAATTTCAAGAAGGTGGTTTCATCTGCATTAAGTCAGTGCAACCCACACTCGCCACAGCTTTTGTAAATAAGTGGGATGGAACTAAATTGTAATGGTAAACATTGAATACTGTATCCTCTATGATGTGTAAAACCAGCAAAGAAATTGGAACTTGTGCTTGCATCCAGGTTTTAACCACCAAGAATCATCATAGCGTGCTCTATGAGTTCTCACATGTCAATAACTAGCTCCCACCACTCAGTATCTCTAACTTCATGGTGATGGTGATATGATCTAAACCATAAAATTGTCTTCAAGTGAAAACACCAATCGTTTTATGATGGATAGCATGGACTTATATTTGCAATTGTCAAGTCTTATAATGCCAATGTTAATCATAGAATTTTACAATGAAAGATCGAGGCGATTCCTCATCTCCCAGGAAAGAAAATGTTTTCCACACCTATTTCTAAAGAATATGCACTCCAACAGCTTGGCTTAGTCACCTCCAATGCTTTAGCCATTCACCGGTGGTGTAAACGAGGCAACCATAAAGCTGCCCCTGACCCAGAATCACACCATCCCTCACCATGATACCGAACAGCCCCCCTTTAACCAACTAACCACTTCGGGACTGTGGGACAAACATCACCAGCTAGCAGATCAGTCACAAAAGATTTCTCTAGGCAATGCAGTGCTACAGCATTGGCAGTGTCGACCCATTGCTATGCATAGATAATAGTCATCTAATAAGCAGTCCACGAGCCGGCCAGTAACATAGAAGATTATCACCAATCATCTTTGTATTGCTCAAAGAAGATTCAGTGATGATAGTCAAACTGTATTCTATGAAAGATCATGGATACATTAAGAGTGACATTTAACTGTAACAAGACCAAAATCCCAAAATGACCGAAAAAGTAGATACCACCGCTCCCAATGTTCCATCAAGTTTGAAAGATGAAGATTCAGGATTTCCTGTCCCTGGCTCAGGACATGTGCTCAAATCCGAGTTACCATCTGGACAGTACACCTTCACTTCAGTTCTTGGCTCAACCGAACAAAGCATTGGATTGAGAGCCAATCCCATCGACAAATACAGCATACATTTCTCTAAATCATCTAGACCAAAGCCATACTTTTCTGCATCCTTGGACATGATATCTGTGCTATACTTGGCAGACACGAGAATTACATCATTGTCCATCTTGAATGTCAAATTGTCTTGGATCACTGCTTCTCGGCAATAATTTGTGCCGTTATCCATAGCCATGGCATCTACATCCGAAATAATATCTGTCCACATTGTCATACGATCTGTACTTGCACCACCAGATTCCCCATTAACTATCTTATGAAAGAAAGATGCATCCTTAACATGATTTCCGTTGTCTTCAATCATGAAGTTTTCAACCGCAGCCTCAATCTCGTCATCAGGCACCTCTTCACCCCCAAAATTTTTCACCCCCGGACACAAAAGAGCCTGACTCCCAAGCACATTCACATACTTGAACCAATCATTCGGCTGATTGGGCATCGCATAATCTCCCGATGCAATATTATCAAATCTCTTTCGAATTATATCCACAGTCATATTATTCATTTTCATCGATTGATGCATTGGCTGGACTACCAACCATTCCTCCGCGCCGGGATTTTGACCATAAACTGAAGCCATGGTGTCGTTGTACGCACGCATTAAGACGCAGGTGGCATTGACACCGTTTGTTAGGGCGGTATCAATCTCGTAGTAGTCTGATACGCCAACGCCGGGAGTGTTGGAGAAGAGATTGGTGATTTCTTCTAGGCGCTGTTGTCCGCTGCTGCCGGGTGATTCATTGCACACTACGTAGGGCATGTAGCTCAAAGATGTAATTCCGCTATCAGTGGCATGAGAGGCGGCAGCTTCGTAGGCGAACTCTGCGGCATCGAGCCAAAGTTGTTCTTGTTCGGTGTGGTCAAAGTCGTAGGGCGATTCGCTGGCTTTGATTAACCCGTATTGAGGCAGTGTGAGGCCATAGGATGCCAGTTGTTCATGGCTAGGCGTCTCGGCTTGGGCTAGAGCTGCTATTGTTGCGGATGCTAGTGCCGCTGTATGTTTCATGTTGATGCAAGGTTGATGTTTATGTATGCCAAATGTAATGAGATATGCAAAGATAAAGAACTCAAATGAGATCCCCAATCGATCAAACCCGATTTTTGACACGATGTGATGGTTTCGGTTCACTTTGCCAAGCCACCAGTGTCCGAAGGCTAAAAATAGGGGGCAATAATCATTTTGTTTGCGATTACATCAATTTTTACCAGTGTTACTCAATGCCTGCTCAAGAAAACAACAAGAATGAGCCGCCAAAGATAAGTCCCCCACCTGTACGTACCTTGAGATTGGAACGAAACGAGAAGAGTTGATCGGATCAAAATTTCCCGCCATTTTTGAAATTTTGACATAATGATTTTACCTTTCCAAATATTTTTATTCACCATAATAAAGTGTTAATCTCATGAATAAGATCATAGATTAATAACTAATAAAGGTATTAAAGATTTCCTTCACCCAAATATTTGACGCTTTCTTCAACCCCCAATCGAGCCGTTGAAGCAACTCACACGAATCCCACAACTGCAACCAGTTTCACCACAAACCCCTTTGATTCATTTGCAAAAGAACATACCACCACCTAATTAACCCATCAATAAATAATTAAAGTAACACAGACCAATAAAATTTCTCTTCCATCATGTGGTTCTCTCGATCAGCCACTCTGTTGGCCGCAGGAGCAGCTCTATCTTTATCAAATGCCCAGGTCACACCAGGAGCTCGATCTCTAACAATTGAAGAACTGAATGGGTTGCTTGCAACTGAAACCAAGACAGAGTTCGCGTAAGTCTGCTTTTAACATCTCTTTTATTTGCAAATGCATTTTGTCAAATCTTATGTCAATCAAATTTATTTCATCTCAGATGGAACGTCGACTCTCCCGAAGAATCAGCCGAACTCTGGGCCGACGCCGTAGACCACGAATGGTACAACGCCGCCCGCGGTGAGGAATTTCGTGATCAAAAATACCCATTCATTCTCTGCCACACTGGCGAGAACATGTCAGGCTACGCACGAAAGCTTGCCATTCTCGATATAGTTAATACCAACAACAGTGATGAAAGTGATGTCCCGTTGCGAACGATCTATAACTCTGGTGATTATTATTGTGTTTATGGGCAGTTTTATGCAAGTGCCGCTGCAGCAATCACGGGAGACGAAGTGATTGTTCAACCCGTCTTACCTTCTCTCAAATATCTAGAGAATTCGGTGGATGCAATCAAAGGATTGAAAGAGGGGAGCGATACGACTATCGAAATGAACCTTTGTCCCGGTATTGCCATGGCCAACGATAATGCCACCATGTATACTGATATGGAAGAAATGGCGGATGCAATTGTGGGAATGTTGGTTCCTTTGACTATTGCTCAAAAGTTGGCCAATGCCGTGGCAGATGCTTATTATCTTACTTCCGAGGAGTATTACAATTCTACCGATGGTGATATTGATGCAGGTGAGGGACTTACGGAACGTGCTCAGCTTTGGAAGGGGTTGTTGAGTGAATACCAAGAGTCTGGGGTGTGCGCTGAAATTTACAAGTCTAGATTGGATTGGTCTATTGATCGTGCTTCGGATGCCGAAACGGGGAATTCTCAAATTACAATCAAATTCAATAATACTGGGAACATTACACAGGATCAAGGATGTGTGCTCACGCTTACATTGGCTATAGCCGCTCATCCTAATGTATGTTCTCTTGATTTGCGTAGGGAGGTGACTACGCAGAATACGATTCCTCAGTGGGCTGCTCAGAGTGAGATTGAGAATAAGGTGCCATTTTTTGACTCGGGACTTGATGGGACGGGTCAAGTTGTGTCTGTTAGTGATACTGGTATTGATATGGATAATTGTTATTTTAGAGATGATAGCGGCGAAGCACCAGGGGGGTTGGTGAGTATTTTTTTGCAAGACTTTTCAGCTGATTCTTTTTCGCATAGAGGATTTTTGTATTACTTACCAATTTGGTCTTCCTTATCAACCCCAAGTTTGATGGTATAAATAGTCAAGCTAGGAAAGTCGTACAATATGTGCAATATGTTGATGGCGCAGATTATACATACGGCCATGGTACTCATGTTGCAGGCTCAATTGCTGGAAAGAGAATAGATGCGGATGGGGCAGGCGATGGAGCAGCGCCTGGAGCAAAACTTGCTTTTTATGATATTGGTGATGAGGCCGGAGGGCTTTATTTGCCACCAGATGGATTGTTACTTGATTTGGGTCGACCAGACTCTCACATTCATAGCATGTCTTGGGGTTCGGAGTTCAACTTTTATACTACTCAGTAAGTGTGGCACAAGAAATTTTGGATTTTTATTGTGCCGTAGAGTCACAAACTCACCTGCCATTTCCTTTTCTATTGTAGAGCAAGAAATTTTGATCAATACATGTATGAGAATGACGACTTTTTAATCCTAGTTGCTGCGGGGAATTCTGGAAATGTTGGCGGAATTGACGTTCCTAACTCAGTTGGCAGTCCAGCAACTGCAAAGAATGTGATTGCGGTTGGATCGCATCACAGTTGGGGATCTTCGGTGCCTCGTGGAAAGTTAGGGCCTGCCTATGTTAGTGATTTCTCTTCGCGTGGTCCAACAAGTGATGGGCGGATGAAACCAGTGAGTACTTGTAATTGACGAAATTCTTTCACTCATCACTCGCTTATGAAATGGTTGAATCATATAAAATTTTCTTACTTTTATCTTCATTTCTCATGGTAGGATCTTCTAGCAATGGGGCACTCAGTTCTGTCTGCTGGTGGTGAGACTCATGTTGTTTTAACTAAGTATTACATATGACACATGTTTTATTCACACCTCACTCTTGCTTTTCATTTATTTTGGAAAGCACTGCCCGATGTGTATGGTGAATGTGATCCAAAGAATGGTAAAACTCCTGATGCCAACGGATTTAGAGAAGGCTTGCTATCACTGCAAGGTACATCAATGGCCACTCCTTTGACCGCAGGACACGCAGCCCTTATTTACCAATACTTCGAAGAAGGATATTACCCAACTGGTGTAAAAGGAGAAGGCCGTAGTCTTACCAATCCATCTGCAACTCTCGTCAAGGCTATTTTGATGAATGGGGCTCAGGTAATTCCTTACCCTGTTCCTCTTCTGCACCCAGCAATTTTTCTCACGTCGTGACTTTCATTCTTTTCCAGCCCATGAAAGGAGTTGACAATGGCTCAAGAGGTAAGGATGCGGTGGTTGTTACTGTATCAACGGATTTAATTTCTCTTCTTACTTATTTATATTTCTCACCTCATTCTAATAGTTACACCAGTTGAGCTCTATGACGGCAATCAAGGATTTGGGCATCTCTCGCTGCAAAACTCAATATATCTACCAGGTAAGACGAATGTCCAGCTCGAAGCCTGGGATAGAGAGACTGTTGCTGATGGACGAAGTAATACCTATGAGGTAACTATCGACAAATCAGGCGGGTGTACGAGTGAAGACCTTTCTGTCACTCTGTAAGTTTGCATGTAAATTCTGAGATGATGTTTATTTTTATCTAATAATGTGGCTTACCTCACCGGTGTTTGCTTGTTCCATGTTGAAAAAATAGTGTCTGGTCCGAGGAAGCTTCTTCACCAGGCTGTCTCAACTGCGTTCTCCATGATTTGGATCTAACTGGTAAGTTTTTGAATTATATCATTTTATTAACCGTGACTCAAGTTATGCTCATCTGATTTTGTGTGCGTTTGTAGTATTACACGGAGGAGTGACACATTATCCAAACAACCTAGGTCGCCCTGACCGTAGGAATAATGCAGAGCGTGTCATTATCAGTGGTGTCCAGGATGGTGATGTTGCCACCATTACTGTTGAAGCCTACAACCTTGCTAGATTCGAACAGAAGTATAGGTATGTAGTTCTTTCTTGAATCTAAATGTTTTTTCTAACACTGTGAGTTTGACCAGTTTCGATTGTAAATGAACTGTTTCAGTTTGGTTGCCACAGGGTGCTTTGGTGGAGTTGCAAACCAGTTATATGCTGATGGTCAATGCAGTGTATTTGAGTGTGATAACTCGAAGAGCCAACGGACAACCATCATTTGTTTGTCCATATTCGTCCCACTTGGAGTCATTCTCTCCATCTTTGTCGGTAAAAAAATTCACGAGAAAAAGCAGAGGAATCCAACTCGATCATTGAATCAGGAGAATATGAAACACATTGATGTGCCATCAGATGAGCCAACAGACAGCAGGCAACATGTTGAAGAAGGTGTCAGTGTAATGGACTCAAATAACCTTGGTGAGGTCAAAAGTGATCAAGGTGAACAAACCAGGGAAGAACCAAATACAAATGATGCAATTGCCCAAGATCAATCTTATCAGTAAATGAAAAATGTACTATCTTAAAATAAATTATATGAATAAGCTGTTGCCCCTCCCAAAGGTCACTTTCCTGACCACCTAAGTTTCACAGAACGTTCCTCCGAAGTTTGTCTCAACAGAGGAACCACAATGAAAGAAGACTCTGAATTACACTCATCACTGTGGCTTATTTTAACATGATACTAGATCCCATAACCTCCACCATTTTATTCAATACCTGCACAGCTATTTGATATTTAGACTCTGTATGCTGCATAAATGATGCTGGTGATGTCACAAGTGATCAAGGTTAGGAAACCAGAGAAGAATCAAATACAAATAATGAAACTGTCCAAAATCCCCAAGACGAATCTAATGATTGAACGATCAATGTATTGATTGTATGAATAAGCTGTTGCCCTCTCCCAACTTCACTTTCGTATCACTACAAATGCATGTATAAATGTGTTTTAGGGTTCTGAAGTTTTTCATAACTGTTGAAGAGACTAACCATAATGAACCACTGAATGACACTTTTCACCATAGCTTTTTTCCACCAGATACTAATTCACATAACACCACCATTTTATTGAACACTTGCACAGCAATTTGGCATTCTGACCCATTTGCTGCAAAATTGATAGGGATACGGGCCCATGGTGTCTGAAGCATCAGATTAGCTTATTATTGATTGTCATTCCCATCTTAGTTTGGAAAGTCTTCTACTCAATTCATTTTTTGTTTGAGCTGCACCAACTTATAGCCTTGAACAATTGATTGGGCATCATGGTAACATAAAATCATGACAAAGACATCCAACACTAGTGTTGCGTGATTTATTTAAGCTCTCTATCAACAAAAATGATTCGTGTGTTGTTTGTATTAACATACTTTTGTAATATCAGATCTCTGTGTCATTAGCTTTCAGGGACTTCTTTTGCCTAAGATACGACACTTGTTCTTGCACAAGTGTTATCAATTGAGTTTGTCAACACTTAACTTTGGCAAAAAGACAATAATGGTGTGTGATTAAACACATCATTTCAGTCAAAACTCAATCGGTCACAAAGCCAACATCAACACTCAATGATGCGGTGTTGTTTTCTTTCAACTAAGTTGTTTATATTTTGCTCTTTATAATTCATTTCAGTAAGTCTCATTAGAGACTAGCCATGTCACATTCTATGTCAAGTGTCAAAACCATAATCCTTATCGTTTGTAAGACTTCATGTGATATTATTTGCTAACTCAACAATCATTTGCCAAAGACCCACAATTTTACCTTTGGATAGTTCTGTAAACGGCAGCAGCATTTTCAAAAAACACTGATAGGTTTATTATATTGAGTTAATTTTTGGAAGCTTATTCAGTGCCAAATGGATTAAATTGCAATCTCCCTCAAGAGCAAATTGATATTTAATTTATCAAAGTGAGGATCAATTTTTGTGCATAAGTCATTCTGAAGGGTTTTACTGTGTCGATCGTTTGATAATAGAATGATAAGGCCAGAACAATTTGCATGATTCAAATTGTAAATAACATTTAGTATATGAATCTTTCACATCAGCTACTTCTTTATTTCAATAAAGGCCTGAGATATATGGTAGCCACAAATACAGTGAAATTCAACAACTCATTTAAAACAGATTTTATCAAATGCATTGGTAGTACAAATGATTGTTTGATCTATGTATTGGGCATCTAATAAGCTACTGCTTGGTGCCACATTGCATCTTGCATCTGGATCAGACGAATTGTGGTCTTCGTGATGGTTCATATCTAGCCTTCATGTTGGATTTTTGTCTGGTTCATCCTGTTGAAATTGGTAGGCTAAAGAGGGTGGAAACCGTATTTAAATAGACGTCACTATTAAATGCATCACTAAAGGGAGTAAAAGATTGTGTGTCATGCCTCCAGAATACTCGGGGCATCGAAGTTATCAAATTTGGAGGCTTTCAATGGGCAAATTAGTTAAGTTAACAAGACAACAGTAGTCTATTAAAAGCCCCTATGGCATCAACATATCACAAACACTTTAAGTTAGCCAACAATTATCCCTAAACATTTAATTCAGTCTTCTTCTTCCCAGAGAAAACAGCATTCTCTCCAGAAAATCCTTTGAGGAAAAGCACCTGAGTTATTTATCAAAAAAAGACATTAGTGTCAGACGGTAGGGGAAAGCAATGTTAAGAAAGAAAAATTCAACTTGCCGTATTGATAGCTTTCTTGAACCTCTTCTTCGCAAGATGACTCTTGAGCGCAACTTGGGATCTGGTTAAATTCTGCATTTTGAGAAGCTTTTTGTCCGCTTTCATCCACTTATGGTTAAGAACATCTTCCGCAGAAGCACGTTTCTTAGGGTCAACTTCCAAAAGCGAAGAGATTAAATCCTTTGCCCCAACTGAAACATGTCCCCAATTCTCATCGTGAAACTCAAACTCTCCACTCATTGTGATCCTGAATAGCTCCTTTTCATCTTCTGCGTAGAAGGGTGGGTAACCTCCTAGTAGAATGTAGACAATGACCCCCATTGACCACATGTCACATTTGGTGCCTGTGCATCTAGCTGGTGAGTTAAGGCTATCAAAAGGCTAAATTAACCAAAAAATCATATGACTAACCATACTTCCTCCTTCTCAAAACTTCTGGTCCAACTGTCGGGACATGTCCAGTTGGCAGCTCATATGAGATATGAAATTTCGAATTGGAACTGATATCACACACGCGCTTACCATATCCCGGGGTTCCACAAACAGTAGATAGAAATTCATCTGTCTCACACTTTTTCGCAAAACCAAAGTCAGCAATCTTAATCTCACTATCACTAGTTTTGTACTGAAGCAAAAGATTCTCCGGCTTAAGATCCCGATGAGCAACTTTCTTCTCCGCCATATAATTCAAAGCATTAAACAAAATCTTACAAACATCACGAGCCTCCGACTCAGTATAATGATCTTTGGCAACAATCCTATCAAACAATTCACCTCCCTCGAGGAATTCAGTGACGAGATGATACTCGTTGATGGTAGCGTAAACATTGTGGAGACACATGATGTGTTCATGGTTCATTTCTTGTAGAATGGCGACTTCTTCCCTAAGGTTTTTTTCTAGTTCGCCTACGAGACTGGAGCGATTGACAATTTTTACCGCGTAGATGGCACCTGTTTCCTTGTGTGTTGCCTTTTTGACAACTGCAAATGCCCCTTCCCCAAGCTAGGAAAACAAAAATGTAATGTTAAGGTGAATGATTCAATCTAAATCTACTACACGCATTTTCCTCACCTTTTGATGAAGATCATAAGTATCCTCAAGCGATGATTGATGCGCGTTCTCCGCAGTTCCTATCAACTTATGCCATTTCTCAGTTCCCTTGACATCAACCGCAACCTTACTCATAATCGTAGTCTTCACCCTACGAAAACTGCTATACGTAAGAATATTAATAATTTTCCCCGAAGCATTTTTCAGCTCCTGACGAAACTGTTCAATATCCCTCACTGTATTACCATCCACAGACCAGATACAATCATTCCTATTCAAACGAACCTTTCCAAAGAATCCATCGACCGGAGTCTTGGCCACGCAAATAAACCCATCCTTCTGTTTCAATTCCAACCCAGCAATCGTAGTCGACCCCTTATCAAAAATACTCTTATCCTGACTATTCTTCACCAAAACATACTTTGTCCCCCTCGGACGTCCCCCCTTCGAAGCAGTAATTTTAACCAACCCCTTCTTATCCATGTAATGATTCAGCATCTCCTCCGCCTTTTGAACCGTCGCCACACGATGGTCGTTTACCGCCAAAATTTCGCATCCCACGCAAAGATCGGTTTTGTTCGCCTCGCTTTCAGGTTCGATGTAGAAGATGACGATGGCGCCCTCGTCACCGAGTTTCAGTTTGAATCCGTGTTGGTAGTCGCATTCTCGGGTGGCGAAGACGTTGGCTTTGATTAGGGTGGGGAGGTCGTCGGCTGGTGATGTCATGGTGGTAAATTGTGAGGTTCAGTTTGTTGTTGCTTCACGTTTTGAGGTGAACCGCCAAATCTATCGCACATAAATACCTTACTTTATGAATGCAGTTAAAAAGTCCCTAAAACTCGAATCGTAACAGAAATAAATGGCGCTAATGGCTATGTTCCCGCTCTATTTCCTGATTTTGTCAAGCCGACTCAAGATTTTTAGCTGATCAACTGAATCTAATGTAAGAGGTTTTATACAGCCAGCCCCATCACACGTGGCACGCAGAATCTTAAAAGATACAATACATTGACACATTTCGACCTGTATCTTGGTCTATGAGCAGTTAAAAAGCCCCCAAAACTCGACTTTTTAGTAAAATAAATGGCGCCAATGACTATTTTCCCGCTCTATTTCCCGATATATTGTTTAGTCGTATCTAAATTTTTATCTGGTAAACTGGTGCTAAATTATGAGGTTATTAAGTCACAAACGATACTTTACTTACTTAGAAAATGAAGTTATATGCCCAATTATGCCCACTTTTTTATTCAAATTAAATCAACATTTCTACGCAGCCGCTCAAGCTTGGGCACTATTGCTAGGCTAAACCTGTTGCATATGCAGGTCAGGGCATCCATAAGGAAGATGACAATTATCTATCTAATTGTGTGACTGACAGATTATTAAATAGAGATACCTAGTTCTATGAATTCAATATGAATATAAATTAATCCATAATCAATCTTTTGGACATACCTGTTTTTGACTTCTTGAATCAAGATAAAACATGATAAATAGAAACACATTGAGTATGTTATATAATACAAATTCAAACAGATACATATACTAACATGTTTCAATATCAACCAGTAAGAATCTTTTCTCTGAAGGCCTGGGTTAATTCCTCTATTCTTGCTAATTGATTCATCCACACGACCTTCAATACCCACTCCTTGGTAACAATTTTGACATGCAGTTATTCATGTCCCTGAATCCTCATAAAACCCGTCAACTGCATTAGGTAGAGTCAGAGCAGATCAGGGCATCCTAATAACGATGATAATTGATTATGTGGCTCTCTGAGTGTATAATTTAGAGCTATGTATTTTTGTGAATTCAATATGAATTAAATTAATCCATAATCAGGCTTTTGGACACATCTTTTGTTGACCTGAGAATTAACTTCAAAGGATAGAAACATAGATAGTTTGAGAATGTGTACAAACCACTGCATGTCAATTCCCAGGTTAAAGTAAGAAAGCTTGGAACCCAAAATGACTAGTCATTAAAAAGAAATTTGTTGATCTTACATAAGTGACCTTTGGTGATCTTGGAGGCTACTGTAAACCATTGCATTTGTATTGGTGTTGTGAAGGATTGTTTAGAGTAGTGAGTCACAAGTCACAAGAATAGATAAAGAAAAGGTTGAGAAGTTGACTGAGCCCATAAATTCACTATTAGGTTATAGTCACTCATGTTTGGGCTTGTACCAGTGATCAATGGAGCCACCTTGCGTCCACTACATTGTTGTTGCTATAGTGAAGAATACTATAGAATATGAATGTCACAAGGCAAGACAAAGAAAAATTTGGAAAGATTGCCAAGACTAAAAATGACTGTAATGCAATAGCTACTTACCCTCATCCGTTTTGCCATGATATTGAAATATAGATAATTCTATGTAGTAGTCAAAGTACAAGCTACTGAGTTACATCATCACAATTAATTTAGTGTATTCAGTGCTGTAAAGTGAGTGACCTCTTCTGTACTTCTCACATAATTATACAACATTGATTGAAAGGACACCAATGATATTCTCTCTAGACGAGAAAGTGAACGTGGCGCAAACAACAAACATAAATCAAACAAGAACATCACCAAGAATACATACGTCTCACCATTCAAATTAACCATCGGAATATTGGCAAGAAACAAAAGGCTACTCTGCAAACGCAAAAGTTCTAAAACGACAATTGCCTGATTGTTGGATTCACAAGAATGCACGCTCTAAAACAAGACCACAACGCATTTTCTTCCACGAGACAATCGACGGAATTAGGTTCAAGTTTTCGCATTTCGAAATTGAAGGATCAGAAAAAAGAAAACATTGTTGTTCCCTTTGCCTGGTAGATATTTGTTTGAAAACCCCACCCTACGAAGCGAGCTCTCTCACTTCTTCTCTCTCTCCTCTTGGTTTTTTTCCGCCGATCTTTCTAGTTGATTGTTTGTTGATTTGTTGAGATTCAGGTTGATTGTTGATTGATCCTCAATCACTTGGTTGTCTTCCCACTTCCCACCTTGCCTTGCTTTTGATTGATCGCGTTCGACTTGATTTTTCAATTTCAATTACAACAAATGTGATGATCGCGTTCGTTTCAAATTTCAATTGAAAACAAATGGGCGTTCCTTTCACTCCTCAATGAGCAGCCCGACCCATTTAATCTCAATTATAATTTGATGAACCGAAACGGCCTGGTTATTTCATTGACGATGGACGAATGAAGCTTGTTCAGGATTGTCAATTGGAACGGATGCGCGATAAATACTGCATCCGTTCCAATTGGTGGGAGGCATTCATTGGTTTCAGAAGAGGTGATGATGCAAAGCGGAGAGAGGATTGAGGAGGCGCTG
>JALLAY010000632.1:0-13623 GCA_036939635.1 Cyclotella baltica
TTTGTGCACCCACCAGTGAGCATTCCAAACTTAAGAGTTCTCAATTTTGGCCTCTTAATTAACTGATCACAAAATTCATTAATACCAGTGTTATCATTTTGACTTTTTACGTAAGAGCAATTACAGCCTCACGTAAGAGCGTGCACAAGTTGTGATTGCGTCGGAAGCTTCACGCACATGTCTTCAAAATTTCACATTATCAGTTATCTGTAAAAACTCTGATTGTTGACAATTCGCACGCACATTTCACAACGATTACAAGGTAAGAGTCGAATGACCTTATTTCTTCCGTATGGGTAAAAAGTCTCAATGCTCACACTGTTGTGGACGACTTGTTTAATTCGTTAAGAGACCACAATTCTAACTCTTCATTTTGCAATGCTCATTGTGGATGAACAACAAACTATTTTTGCACGTGAGCGTGAAGGACATTATCAAAAGAGACGTGACTCACACGAGTAATCCCTCATGATCGTTAGTTCTGATCGTGATTGTGTTTTTATGACGAACTACTCTTTCGATAATGTCATTCGCACTTTTGTATAATCATATATAGAAACCTACCCTATCTAGGTTTGAGATTGTATGAGACAAATCTTGTGGCAATTTCTTGTATGTCCTTCAGAGCGGAGGAAGGATCAAGTCAATAGGTAAGACATTGAAGTTGACATAAAAATGTAATAGGTGTGTGACTGGCTGTGTCCTGTTTTGGCATTATGTGTTGGTCTTCACATTGGAATGAATGATACCCAACACAGCCCAACACATAGAGAAATAAACAATGATTATAAGAGTGGCGATAACACCTGCAGGGTCCAAGCAATGAAAATGATGAACAGAGGGATTTCTCTGAAAATTTGAGAATTTTTGTATGTGTATCGTTTTCGGCTTAAATATAGGACTTAGGAATTCAGACAGTTCTCTCCGGTTCATGGAATATTCAAAAGTTTGTCACCACTGTCACCGATGATATGGCCCCTCATGCATTCTTCCTATCAGCCTTACTGCAGTTATTGCAGCAGCTTTTTATTGTTTTTGCAATTGTAACATAATTTCTGCTTGTTGTTGTCATCGTTGAAATAATAGCGGCTTCCGGCTGCGCATATTGTTATATTTTCTTCTTATTCAATGCTGCTGTAAACGCTGTCAGCCCCAACACAAGTGCAATCACAACAGGAGCAGCTGTTGTTATTGTTATTAATATTATGTTAGTGGTGTTTGTACCGCTTCAGTCCTGGTCCCATCACACCCAACTGCATGGTTTTATTTATGATAGTGTCTTCATCTTCGCTGATTATGAACAATTTACTTAATTAAATTAAACAGATTTGAATTATTTGTGTATATCCTAATATTTTGTAATACAACTCTTATGGAAATTAATATATAATTGTAATTCAATTTTTGTGGTGTACGATAAGAGCGCCACATGGCTATTGGCCAACAACATTGCTTTCATCCCATCTCTCTTGGCTCTGGAGAAAAGGAGATAGTTGATAAGTCATCTGCATCCCATTCTCTTGAAAGAAAGGGATTATGTTGTGGCAGCACGAGGTGCAGTCATAGCAGAACCAACTGCCATGTCAAATCAGGATCGAGCACCACATCATATCATCCATCACACTGACTACAGCAGACGCCGTCATCACTTTATATTGCACTGACTGCAATAGATAACGAGATGGTGATAAGAGTTGATAACTCATCACAATGATTTATTTAAATTAATTGAACTTTTCAATAATGAAAATTATTTTTCCACAATCTGCCAATTTCAATAATCATTAAAACAGAGACAGTAGCTCCAACAATTAATTGAAAAATACAATCAGTTGCAATCAAATGCACATTTGACACCGGCACCAGGAGGACATCCAAGGTATGTGGAGGGGATAAGAAAGTCTTGACGCAGGTGAGTGCTTTTTGTGACAATTGAAACAAATATAGCAGGCGGGTGGCCGTCGACCGGTTCGTTTCATTCGTTACTTTAAATGGAACAAACGGGCATCCCAAATCCAAACAAGACCCCCCTCAATACCTCATGCCCATTCTGTCTGAGCAAGGAATATGCAAATAAACCCCCCACGGTGAATAATGAGACCCATTCACTTCTTTATAATGTATCTTTGTTAGGCTACGTATTATATGAACTAAAGAAATATGTCTCCATAAAGATCTAATCTGCGTCTCATTGGCTAATTTCATCGTGTCGAATTAGTCAGTGTTAATTTTTTCCATTCAATAATGATTTTTTTTCACATCGCTCGATGGGAAATTGTCTCATTATTCAATGGCCGAAACGAACAATAACAATCGGAAATATTTCTCCATCGTAATCGTCTCATTATTTCATTCATTAATGGTATTTATTCTCTATCGTTATTATTCCTTACTTACCATAAGGATTATAACTTTGATCGCTTTGTTGTTTAATCCGCCATTGAGTTAATAATCCCGATGAATCACATTGGTAAATGTCTGATCGTTCGTTTCACGAAGTTGAAAATGAATCATTGTCATATCGATCTTAATTATTTTTGTATCTAATCCCTCAAACAATATTATTTCAGATTTGTTAAATTGCTAATTGTGCAATTGCTGTATTGAATAATTAGTCCTGGTGTCCGAATAATAAGTTCATTACTTTCGCATTGAATTCTTAATTAATTGTTTATAGTTAACCAAACACTGTTTCACATACAAATGGACACGTTAATAATTATTGACCTAAATCCCCACTACTTTAATCACTTTCCCCCCATTTCGAACTAGCTTTTCTTGGAGATAATCCAAGTGCCCAATTTCCCCCTGCATCACCACCACCCCATTTTCCACCTCAGGTTCCTTCTCCGAGTCACCATGATCCTCATCTTCATAGTCTCTTGATCTCTTCTTATTCCCCTTCCTTACGGTCAGATACTCCTCCTCATGATGCTCTGCTTCTAGCTCCTCCCACGCCTCCTTGAACAAAACCAATCTGCTGTCCTCTTTCGGCAAATTAAACAGATACCTGAATAGTAGAGTCATTCTGTAGTAGAACTCATTCCCATCCTTGCTGACATTCTCTCTGAACTTGGTCCTTGATGTGTCCGATGTGAAAAGACTCTTCTTGACCTTGTATTTTTCCCACTCCTCGATTTCTCCCTCACTAATCGCATCAGCCTCAGTCATAGATCTGTACTTGTTGCACTTGTTTATCTCATTGGGAGTAGTGTCGGGATTCTCACTGTTGAATTTCCAACCTTGTTCCCACACCTCCCCCATGTTCTTGAGGACAAAGCACCCATAGGCCCATTCTCCTGTTCCGATCATTTCGTAAAGTCGCATCCCCCTATGCTTCTGCTGCCACACCCTGATGTCATCCTATTACACAAAGTGAGACACAGACTTTGTTAGTTATTGTTAAAATGCACATAGTTACAATTACGCATCCTCACCAATCTGTAAAACTTGGTCACTAATTTGCACAACAACCAGTAAACCGATTCCACCCCTTTCTTCACGCCACTGGTGCTTCCTCTCTCTAACATGTCACTCAAAAAATTATCATCACTATCCAACAAAGATTCCTTGATCTTGGCGTAAACACCATCTCCACTCTTCAAACTAGACTCGACAAATGCACGTGCACTAGTGTGAAAGTTGCTTTTAAGACTCTTCCACTTGAGACAAACTTGCGAAGCAATCCTTTCCTCATAATACTCTGCCTTCGTGTAACCAAATGGCACCACCAAACCCTTCATCAACCTCTGGCATAAAGATCCCTCCAACTCAGTGTACACGTGCCAATTCTTTTGCAGCATCTTCTCTCCGCGAAAGTGCTTCTCCACTCTTGGAATGACAATCCCCCAATTGATTCGATCTTGACCTTCTAGCACTGGTTTTTTACCCCATGTTCTTGCGTTACCTCTCATCACCTTCGCCTTCCTGGCAGTGTTGAGCTGCTCTTCCAGGTCCCTGATCCTTCGTGCATTCTCTTCATCCCTCCTTCGGAGCTCAGTCAGTTCAGTTATTGATGAGAGCTCATCTGCGTTTGTGGTCTGGGTAGATTCCTCAGTTGCAGTTTCCAATGTTGGCTCCGTCCCATCCCCAACATCATCCAATGGGACGTTACTGATGTTCACAGAAGACATTACGATTCTCTTGTTGATCAAAATTATGGCAGTGGGAATTGATGATCCCGCCATCCTTACTGCTTCGTGTTTATGTTAAGGATTTGTAAGATGTACACTTTTCCCAATAGCCATTTGAAACGTGCGCCATAATTCGAAACGTGCGCCATAATTACACTTGCCAAAAACTAAAGTTGATATCAAAACAACCAAGGTAAATACGTGTGATTCTTCATCTTATTACAGCTTATTACCCATTAATTTCCGACAATTTTTTACCGCGCCAAATTTTTATTTATTTATCATGCTAACTCTGCTAAAGAACAATAATTTTTCAACACGTGCGCCATTTTTCATCATTTATATTTAAACAGAACACTACAGGTAACTCTAATACATATTTTATGACAATACCTTTGACTGTTTCATTTTTTTATCGCGCCAAACTTATTCTTTAGCTCTTTATCTTTAAATAGCTTTGTGACCCATTCGTTAAGTTAATCAGTCTCATTTTTCCGACCACCCTATTCTCATTTTTCTTGGTCATCGATCAGTTTACTACTGTAACAGCACACCATTTAATATCATCATGCCAAAGAAGAGGAAGCTCAAGTCTCCTGACGTTTTAAACGACAAAGATGGGGATCGTGCATGTGACGTTGATAGAAAGAATCTGATCAAATCATCTAGAAAGTGTGCTTACTCCATTTATGGATGTAACAAACTGTGTTTCACTCTTCAACACGAAGCCAAATGTCCATATCGATTTCATGCACTTGCTGATGAACTACCTGCTCCACAAAATTACCCAGATGGTTACGTTGAACGAACCGAAGATAGTGTAAAGAAAAAGAAATCTAAAAGTGAAGTGGCTCTCCAAGAGGAATGTGACAAGGAAGGTACTGAGTTAGGTGATGAAGTTGAAGAAGCTGATGTCCAATTTGACCCTGATTTTCCTTCTGACATGTACGTTGATGAGACGGGCAATGGTGGAGTTGACATTCGCAAAGGAGAGCTTTTATTCCAGAGACATTTTGACACCATAGAACAACCAATCTTTCATGAATATTCAAATCTTCTCAACCCAAACCTCAATCCAGATAGGCACACTATCTTGCTTAAGAACGATAACACTCCAACTGAAACAGAAATAGCCAGCAATGAGACTGGTGACGGATGTGTGGATCATGGACATTGCAATCTTAATGACACCTTCCAGTACAGCAATGATAGCGAAGTAGGATCTGACACCAATAATGAAGCAGCAAATGATACAAACCAAGACATTGGCACTAACGGAGAAGCTGCAAACGAAACGAACAACATCGATGTTAATCCTTGCTTGTCTAGAGGTGATTGGACCAACCTCTTACGCGATTCAACAGTTTTATACAACTCTGCTCTTGCCTTCCAAGTTCACCTTCTTTCTACTATACAGAGTTTTAGAGGTGCTCCAATTTCTATGTTTGATCGGATCATGGAGGTGATTTTTGTTTGGATACTAAATGCAAACTTTGATTTTAACAGAGAGTATTTTCATTCAACACGAGCTGGTCTGCTGAACAACCTAGCATTCATTCATGGTTTATCTGGTATCAAGTCTAAGCTGGTACCTGTGTCACAATCGGATGGGTCATCAGTTGGGGTGGTTGTGTTTGATACAATCGGTGTCATCTTGAAAATGCTTTCTGATCCAAGACTATTCAATCCGATGAACATTGCTAAAGGTTACAATATTTGGACAGCTGAGGGAGAAGAATCAGATACCTATGATGAGATCCACACAGGTACCAAATGGAAGGAAGCCAAAGATTTCTACATTGGAGACAACCATCCAGAGAGGTTTGCTATTTCTCTCTACGTATTCATTGATGAGACACACACGGATCTTAAGGATGGAATGAAAGCCACACCCGTCTTGATTGGAATTACTTGGTTCAACTTGGAGACCAGGAAGAAATCTTATTCTATGTTTCCTATTGGTTTCCTACCAAACCTTCGATATGGTAAAAGCAAATCCTACAATAAAGACACATGTGCTGGATTGCAGGATGAACACGATTGTTTGACAGAGATCTTTCAACAATTGATCGACATAGGCAACAGTCCGTCTAGGGGTTTTGAGCTTGAAATCCTGGGGGAGAAGGTTATTGGTGTCCCATGGATTCATTTTGTCATTGGAGACCGTAAGGGTATCATCAGATTGTGTGGTGGATTTAATGAGAATGGTGGGAGATGCCAAAGGCCGCACCCCATGTGCAAATGCAACGACCATTCTAACACTGATGTCCGTTGTGAACTAGTCACCTTGGAAGAACTGAAAACCATCAAGGACCAAGCGTCACTGCTCCCCAAAGGTGATGCTGAAGAGTTGCTACGTACAGTGTCAAGACATCCCATGGAGACTGTTTTTGAGAGAGGAGTACCCCTTGGGGATGTGATTCATGGAATAAACCTGATTTGCCCTCCAGAGGTGTTACACGTACTTGGTGTTGGAATATGCAAGTATATCTTGGAAGTTATCAGTCTTTCGTTATCTGACAAGACAAAAGAGGTGCTGGATAAATATCATGCAGAGATTTATTTTGACTTGAAGAGAAACTGTGATAGAGATTACTATGAAAGCTCTGTCAATAAGGGGGCGACGGACAGCACTCGTCAAGGTGCGATTGAAAACATTGGTAATCTGTTAGCAATACTGTGTTTAGCAAAGTCAAGGGCTGGTCATGCAGTCTTCTACAACAACGAAGTGGGTATGGGAGGTTGCGTAGATGTGGATGGAGAATTTGAGGTTGAGGTATTGAATGAGAAGTTTGACTGCAATGAAATGGTTGAGCCACTAATAGTACTCTTGAGTTCCATTGGTTGGTTTCACAATTCCAATCCCAAGGATGAGGTGGAGACTGCTAGATTAAACTTGAAGGATGCAATTGATGATGTCATTGAACGATTCCCTAGAACAAAAGGTCAAGGATTTGCCATTCCAAAGATTCACTCCTATTTAGTTCTGTGGCTGTTCATGTGTTTTTATGGAAATGCGCTAAACTTTTATAGTGGATGGGGAGAGAGAGCGCATATCGATTATGTCAAGGACAATGCCAAGACAACTCAACGACATGCAGATACCTTTTTGCATCAAATGTCCCACCGTGTGGAAGAGAGGACCGTTCTCCAGGCAGCAGAGGACAACATGCTTAGGCAGTTTCCTCACAAGATATCTGAATTAAATAGCAAGGACAGTCTCCGTCGTCGTCAGATAGAAATGGAGGAATTCAGTACAGTCATCACACCAACTGAATCTACTAGTGTCAAGTTTACCAATTGTCACAAAGGAGGTTACACCCTCTCTTTGGAGCTACGAGGTGATGTTGAGGCGATAAGAAGTCATGAGCTAAATGATGAAGTGGAATGCAAAATTCATCATCGCATTACCTGGAATTCACATGACTCTGAAAAGAAAGCCAGAGGTAGGGGACTTTGTTTTGAAACAGTGTTGTTTCTAGCTCGACTAGGATTGCGCCACAAACTCAGTGCAATTGAAGTTAGAGGTTTTACAGAAACGTGTGTCCAATTTCCCACATTACCTCACCGCACCATCATTCGATGCACTGACGACTATGGTGGAAAAGCATGGTACGATTTTTTGGCAGTAAATATTGACAACCAGGTCATCCCTGCCAAAGTCATTGGAATCGTAACCCTCAATGGAGTTGAAAAGTTTTTAATGCATACGGCGGAAATTGCTGAGGCTGGATACAACTTCTGGACAAAATTGCAACAGGACTTTGTCGTTAACTTTGCACTTGGAGGATTTGATAGTATTCGCATTGTTGATGTTGGAAAATTAGTACAACCATTGATTGTATACCCGGATTATGGAATGAACGAAAAGAAGTATTACAATGCCTTGTTACCCAAGAGGTGTTGGGCTAAGTACTTCAGCAACATCATCAGAAACAGCAAGCATTTCATTCCACAAAATAGGGAGTCTGTTTAATAAATTAAATTACAATTAAATTTCTGTTTCTCCCACTCCTATTATAGCTCTGGCCCAACGCACCGGTGTCGTAACAATGTGTCTAAACCCCCTTGCAATCTCCCTTGGAGTAGACTCCCTTTCAACCTCAGTTCTCTTGCGCTTCTTCTTCTTCTTGTTTTTGTTCTTATTCTTATTCTTAGAACTACCCCAGGCACATAGATTCAGACTGGGATGTTCTCCTATAAATAAAGTGGTGAGGCTATTGTCATTATCTACCGAGAAGATAGGCACTGCAGTGTTGTGTTGAAATACCGATCCACAAAATGTCATTGACATATGGTTGAATATCTTGTATGCACATTCCAATCCGGCGTTGATGAAGTAGCAGTGGCAATTGATTCCCTCCATAGGCTCCATTCCATTCGAAACAAACTGATATGCACAGGTGGTGGTTGTGGGATTATTGAATTCTCTAACAAATTTGATAGCATTGGTGGCTTGAGTAATAAAGACTTGGGGAAAATCCTTCTCTTCCTTGCACCTCACCACTTTCTCAAGTGTGTTAACAATGTCATTGGTAAGCTCTGGGCACTGATCAAACTTATCAACATGCAAACAGTTTGCAAAATTCATTGTGAGAATTAAAAAGTCACCAACCCAAGTGAATGATTTGTTGAAACCATCATAGAGGTCCATGTACTTGTAGAAATGACGTGAACACTGCGCAACTGTTTCGGCAATGAAGTTTACCCTCTTTATTAATCCAATCATGTAAAGACTGTTGATGGATTGAGAAGTGTACTGCATAATACCTGACATGCCTGGGCCAGAGGCGGTACTTGCCATGGTCCTTGCCCTGTCGCTCCTTTCTCCAGAGTAACAAAGGAAACCTAAGTGATGACCCATCGATCGCCTCTTCTTGTAGCTCCCTCTGCGTGTGGCAGCCAATTCGAATATGTCAACGTCATGATTGGAGAGTTGATAATTCTGAGAGGCAGAGGAGAAATAGCAACAAGTGACTGGAATGTTGTCCTTGAATATACCTGCTTTGGATCTGTGTAAATGTACGACAATGTCACCTCGATGGTATATTTCTGTGTCATCATCCGGTAAATTAGGAGAGTTACTACCGGCGTAAACAGTAGCATGAACTGCAGATCCATCTTTAGATGTATTAACTACTGGAAGAATAAGGGTGCAAACGGCAAACCGTCCAGCCTGATAGAAAGTGAAGAAGTGCAAGAATGTAAGAAAATATTGATAAATATAGTATTGATGATAGCTGCAGAATATTTACCTCCACATCAAAGAGAAACCTAGCATCTTTCATTGGTTTTCCATGGAATTTTTGTTTCAGTTCGCGGATGGAGGCTAGAGTCAACAAGAAGAACCGAACCAAACAAGACATCATAAAGCTATCAATCAAAGAGGGCACAGCAAGCAGATCCTTTCTCTCAAGTTTGAGATTCTGAGTTTCGTCAATAGTGAGAGGGGACATGTCCTTGTTTAATACCACAACATAATTGCATGGAGCTAATGGATTTGGTCTGGCAACAGAGTACCGCATCCATCGCTGCACAAAAACATCCTTGTGGGCACGGCGGGAATAGCTAACCTTCTCAGCCTTCCCCATAGAATTGTGACAAAAGTAATCAACTCCGTCTAACTCAATACGTTTAGGTTGGAATGTTACTTGAGTTAGAAGAGATCTGTTAAATATGTCTGGCTCATGTATGCAATCAGGGCCTTGGGGTGAGCACTGAACCGCTAAATCCCTTCCGTTATATGTGCCATCCATGGGATCAGTAATATTAGGGCCAAGTACATTGTTCAGCAAATGAAGTTCGAGATCTGGATCAGTTGTAAAGGAGAACATTTGATGCTTGAAATGATGAGATTCTTGAAGGCCATCCTCTAAATGGGAATTGGGGTCCCACACTAGTAAATCCAAAACAAACAGTTCCCGCACTTCATTCGAAATGACATTAAACCTCAGTCGATTGATTATGCCAATCTTGTAGTCACTACAGAAGGATGCAGCCTTGAATGCAACTAAAACCCCCCTTGCGTGATCCTTCAATGAAGATGCTGGGATTGACTTGGTTTCCAAAAAGCAAAAGAGGGGGTACTCGGGGACAAACTTGATACGCCTGTGCTCCACCTTAAGAACTAGCACATTCTTCTTGACGTCGGGGAGAACAAATACATTCGTCGAGCCAGCAGTCTTTGTGTTTACGTAAACAAATTTCGCGTCACAAATTTTCATGACACGACCTTCCTCCTGAACAGATTTGGAATTAACATCAGAAGAGTCAATCGTTTCGGAGGCCGGAGGGATAACATCCCCCTGGAGCAGCACCGAATCTGGACTAACATCGACACTAGTGACATTGCTGCCACCCGACGCCGCGGGGAGCACGTCCCCGCAGAGCAAGACGGGATTCGTGTGGCGTCCATAATCTGATCCACCTGAGGCCGGGGGGATTACCTCCCCTCGGGGCAACTCAGTTGTCTTGGAAGTCGTGTCAATTCGACCGGAACACGAAAACGAGCACACAAAGGACAATTGCAGGCATCGAGAGCAGGAAGTAGCAGCAAGGAATGACGACGAAAGCACGACACATTTTTTATGGTCAACGCGACAACGATAGCACGCCGATTGACGACGGCCACGACGTACGCTACAGGGGGTGAAAGATGACAGCATAACGGCGACAAGTCGAGCGTGGGGAATTAATCCGACAGATAGATTTGTTAAACGCAATGGTGTGGATTGATGGATAGCGATGGGTGCGTTCGTTCATGGTCGGATGATGGGTGGGTGATGAGGGGGGAAGAGGAATGATGTCAGTGGAGATTGGTGGTTGTGGGGCGTGTGACGTTTGAGAAAAAAATGTCTTTTGGGCTTAAATACATTAGGTATCTAATGTAGTTGACTCGTTTTCTTTTGTAAATAATTATTCGACAAAGCGTATCTTTAGCTGTATGTATGAGAGAAATCGAGCGATTTTTTGAGTTATTTATAGCTTATTGATGACGGTGGCGCTGGCCGAATTGGATGGATCCACCGCCGACTGCATCGTAGGGTCCAGTCTGGGAATAATCTGTATCAACGATCGAATCAAAGTGTAACCAAATCGGGGGGATCTCATTTGCTAGTTGAAATGGTTCAATTCGGAAAGCGTGTGTTGGAAGCAATAGACGACGAATGTGACAGGCTTCAGGTCTGTGATAGGTCGGGGCGTTTGGTGGGATGGAGCAGCAACAGGAGATCGTCTTTGGGGGGCTGTGCTTATGGTCTGCATTTGAATGTTGTATTCAACGTTTTCAACATTGGGTCAGTTTTAAGATGGTTCGCGTTTTGCGACATGGGGTGTGGAGTTAGCAACCCTACTGTTGTTGTTAAATGGCATTATCCTGGAAAGTTATGCGTTGCAGTGGATAACTGCCAGTTTCGTTTGGATGTGGTGCAGGAAAGGTTGATGGATTGGAACTTGTGGGACAACAATGTTATGCTGCTGAATCAGGATTGGGAGAAGCACTGGGAGAGTGAGGAAATGTGGGGGGTTTTCAGCAACAGGAAGTTTCTGTTTTACTTCAACAATTTTAACATGGGAGGTAGGCCGAATGAGTTTTTTGAGAGGGTGTTTTTGAAGCATGCAATGATTGGTAGCATTGTAATCTGTTACTATCCTTTGTTTACGGGTGACAGGAAGAGGTGCGTAAGGAAGGAGTGTCGTGAGGTATTTGTTGATGGGTTGCATTTCACTTGGAAAAGCGGGGGGGAGGGGAAGTGGATTCCTGTTTACTTGTATGAAAAGATGGAAAACGTGAATTTTAGGGGGTAATTAATTAATTAATAATGGGGAATTACATTGATAGTTAGTAAGATAACACTTGGCTTCATAAATTAATTTAGGTCATGTATGATAATGGAAAATATGTTCAATGTAGAGGAAGCATAACAAGAATAAAAACTATACAGGATTAATTGCTTCAATTGGATTAATAATAATCAATAAGTGATGCGTACCGTTATGTATTGGGATTATTTCCCATTGTTGGAATGTGAATTAGGGGGATTAATAATGGGATACGCGAAATATATAATGAGACAAAGATGAATTTCAAAATTAAACAAAACTAAATTATAAAAAATGAGACAAGGTCGGCATACGTAAAGGAAATAGGTTCCATTACAGAAAAAATAATGAGACTTTTTTACACTATTTTGAAAAAGTAGTCACACTTCAATTAAGTGTCTGATTATTCCAGGTTCAGACAAATGGGAGTGTTGTACTGAGTTTTTGATGAATTGCTCCGATGATTTGTTACAAGAAATATGATTGTAGAGATGGTAGGCAATCTGGATGGACAAATGATGGGCAATCCAGAAAGGTTCTGGGTCGAGGGTCTAGTGAAACCCCAAGAGAAAGTGATCAACCAAATGAGCTTAATGCAGACGCTCCCTCTGGAACCCAACAGCTCGTCCAAGCCTGATGTTTGCCATGAATGCCAAAACTGGATCCACCAAGAACAAAATGCTGATAATGCAGCCATCCTCCGATTTTGCTCATGAATTGGTGATAGTGGGGTAGAAATATAAAGACGAATGCCGATTCCAGCAGAAGGCTTCCTAATAGACGGTCGAATTGAATGGTGGTGATGATGTTTGTTGATGGGTGGTGATGCAATCATCTCATTTAAACACAGCCGACGAGAGAAAGGCCATCGAGAGCCAATGCACGTTGTTGTGGTGTGTAAACCACACGTAGGAACAGTTAAAATAGTAATAAACTCTTCAACTGATTCATCAGCGCTTCTCAGGCCCGCCAACGATGTTCGGGTATGAATGAAACACGCTAATGTCGATCGTAGAAGTGCTATGATGGCCAAATACCAATATTGGCTAGACTCATCTATTGAGCCATTGTAGGTTCGGCAATGCTGGGTTTGCACAGCAGGACGATGGAATGCTGGGGTGCAGACCCACAGGGTACATGTGATAGTTGCGAAGGTGCTCGGTGGAGTTGATGGACTTGGACACAAAGGAAATAATGACACTGCAGAATCACACTTGAAAGGGTTCATATCGCATTTGTGTACTGATGTGCTCTGTGAAAATGACTTGACGCAATGGAAATCACAAACATACTCCTGCACAACGCCATCAAGCAAACGTCGAAGTTTGCAAATAGGGAAGAGGTGACCAAAGATGCAATTATGGATCGACCGTGGTTCGAGTGAAGAGAGCAGTTGGCATTTCATACATCCTGCCATCCTCTTGACGGCTGCCAAAACAGCACAAAATTCTGCACGGCTACGAACATCCAAATCCATCCCGCAAACAAATAAACCACGAAGACTCCACTTGATGTCCAATCCGCCAACAGAGGTCACGACTGCCAAATCATCATGGTCTTTCGAGCACCACCAAAGGACATCAGCATCAACATTGGCATTATGATTTCAATTCTTCGGTGACGGTGGAGTAAAATATCCAATAGAAGGCTCAAAGTAGCTCCTTCCAGA
>JALLAY010000633.1:0-13652 GCA_036939635.1 Cyclotella baltica
ACCGCGATAGCAGCAGATACACTCTGTTGCTGCTGCAGTGAAAATAACAACGCTGGATGCAGCCGTAATACAACAGTAAGGAGCGAGGACAAAATAACGTACCAATATTGCTTCAGGTATCCCAGCGGCAACCCTAATACCACCACTTCGATGATAACAAGGATGAAGACGACGGGTGGTGGGTGTTCAATGTGTTTGGTGAAGAATTCAGAGAGGAAGCTTAGGCCGATATCGGTAAGTGAGAATGTTGACAAAGTTTGTAAGAATTTGTATTTTCTAACTCACATTGTTTTTCAATAACCAAATGCAAGTTAAGTGGTGTGGCCGAAAACTGGCACCGTTGGCTATTTCAACTGTTGCAAAAAAAGAGAGGATTGATCTATATCCTAAACACAAAGGTTTGTAAAAAGTCTTTTTCGTGTTTTTCTTTATTATTGATATGCTCTGTATTAATTTTTATGGCTTTGATGAAGGTTTATGTGTGCCAGAATAAAGTGAGTTTGAATGCTTACAGGGTTCTTCAAATTGTTGTCGTTACACTCGCCCTGTTTTCCTGCAACCATTATTACTTACAGTTTCAACGTCATGCATTTTATATGACTGATTGATAAGGCATGAGCGTTCTCTATGCAGTAGATGTTTACTTTGATGAATGGTTAACTGCTCAAATTGTATTTTGTTTAAACACAAAAATGTTAAGCTGAAATGTATAAAATAGCTTTCACTTATAATCGCGAGTGCCTTGTCACCACCATCATTATGGTTTACTTTCTTTGTTGATATTGCATGCTATGAGTTACTTTTTAATCTAATATGGAATGCTAAAGTTTTCAGTATGCCTTGTATTGGTGATACCGTAGTACATGCGCTGCGGGAAAATATTCCCATTATGCAAAAATGTCTTAGCCAAATTTTTCCATATCACAGCCTTTATCATGTAGTTGTTAGACCTTTAAAATTCTAAATCACACACATCTCGCTCCCCCTTAGCAATTGCAAAGAAAGGTACTATGATGCTCGAACTCGTGTTGGTAAAAACCTTTTGATATACCCATTTAAATCTGAGTAAAACTAAGTACCATAGTTGAAAATGCAAGTAAAGCTAAGTAAATGATATCTTCTTAGAGAGAATATCTAAGTTAAGTATAAGTAAATAGAGAAGAGTGTAAGAATAAGTAAGGAAACATGGTTTACTTAGCTTACTTTTACTCATTTTTTACTTACTTACTACAGTCAAATTGTTTTGGAGACTGTAGTACTTAAGCGCCTTTTACTTATTTCTAACCCTGCACACACCAAGCAGTCACCATTTCAACTTTCTTAAATTACTTGATAACAGTTCCAATCAGACTTTGGGAGAATACCTGAAACTAGAGAGTCAAGGGTTATTGGTCAATGATGGCCTGGAAGCTGGAGGTCAAGTTATGGTTATGGCCAAGAACAGTTTGCACAATCTCATTATTACTAATGATGTTAACATTTGTGCAGCCACTTTCATTTGCAGAAAAATGAACGTGAAGGCTAGAAATACCTGGATAGAGAAGAGACAATAGACAACTATTGTGCAGAGCTATTGGGTGGTGTTGCACTACAGCTCTTCCTTAAAATTACATTGCAAGGAAAGCTTTTGTTAGTAGTTTTAAGCTGAGGTTTGGGTGTGAAAACAAAGGTGTGGTGCACCACCGCAATAATCTGCTGAGACATATGCGGTCAAACAACCCCAAGCGGTTGTGCTGCGACTTTATAAAAAATTGTCAGTATAGCAGACTAGAAGAGTACAATTTACCACATTCAGAGAACTAGATAAATATCTGGATTGGGAGGAATTAGCCCTGAAGAAACAAGTAATGTTAATGAGTGAGCGAGGAAGCTACTCTTGGAAAGTATGAGTAGTGCGAGATACATTGATCTAGTCTTAAAGACACAGTGGTGACAGTGGAAGACACCAAACTCTTGGGTGTCATCACACTGGCTATTATCCTCTGGAACTAGGGTGACATGCAGACCCGAGAATATTTCCATCACAGACATAACAATACCCACAGGAATGACTTTAAACTAGTTTACTTGGATGGCATCGGGAAGGCAATGATGCAGGCTCCAATGATGTTCTTTGTGTGTGTGACAAAGCAAGTTTTGGTTTTGGGCTTTTGTAGAACTAATCACATGTTGAAAAACATCTACGGAAATGTGGGGACCTGCTGTGAACGGACCCAACAATGTTACTGCCATAGGACCAACCCTTGTAAGAGATCAACTTTGAAGACCTCAGTAAGGCTCCAGCTGCTTATAGATATTGACAGTCTGACCACAATGCTCGTCAAAATCGACCTAACCCACTTGATGCTCCAGCCTTAGGTATCACAGAAGGAAGAAGAAGCACCCTGGGAGATCAGATCCAACATAATCCAAATTCCAGAAGTAAGAGGTACTGAATCCTTACCATATGACCCGGTTGTCGCTCTGCTCCTAATTGTAAAAAGAAAAGCATTTGCCCGTGGCATCACTTACTCATGAGTTTAGTTAATGATTTACTAGGAGTTATATGTTATATAGGAGAATCATGGTGTACCGCCGTTGGGCTCCTGGAAGATATGGGTCAATGGCCGGGTGGTAGTCTCAAAAGAATGAGGCCATGCATAGACACCACATACCTGGCAAAAATCCCGAGAGAGTAGAGTTTGCCATGACCACATCTTTGGTATTGAGAGAAAGAGAAGAATCATACTCAGCCAAACTGGAAGGTTATGTGTAGAAACATATTGCGGCAAATTTAATTCCAGGTCATCCCAACATGAGGCAGAAGACTCATTGGACAGAAACCAATGCAGCCAAAGTTGAGAACAAGGCCCACAAGAACACAAACAATAAAAAGAAAATCGTGTTGTAGAGATTTCGATGGAAAGGCTATCCCTGAAGTGGACATGGAGGAAGAGCCATAAGTTAACGTTGAGATGTGCAACCAATTATGGTGTGTTGCTCGTCAGACAAAATACAATACCTAATTTTTTGGGAAGAGTACCTTGCTACACACAAGCAAGTTATTCTTAAGACTTAAGTTGCTTTACTATCTAAAATTCAATTCACAAGGAGCTTAACATATAATTCTAAATCAATCGCAACCGCGAGATTCAACACCATCCACAACGAAACAACTCTGATTTCGACCATACGACTCTGGCCACTTAACTCATCTGCTCTTGCTCTGCTTCGATAATAGGCTCTTTGAGAGAGGGAGTGCTTTTCTCCTTCTTGTTCTTCGCGAGAAGGGCAGCAGCAACTCCAGCGACAGCTACGCAGACCAACACAATTCCAGCGATCGCACCACCAGAGAGACCGGTAGGCTCATCTCCCATGACAATAGCTCCCTTCTTACTACGGGTGTGAACCGAACCACTTGTTTCCGAGTTGTAGTAGTTGGTATATTCGCCGTTCAATGACATAACCTTGGCGCAGACTTCCTCGAGTTTGTCAGCGTCTTCCATGTCGTAGGTGTACCATGCATATTCTTCTTCTTCTTCTTCACCTGCATCTTCCTGTTCGGCTTCCTCTTCCTCTTCCTCAGCGGCACACTCATTCATGTTGAGCGAGTTTTCTTCGAAGAGTTGCTTGCAGTAATCGTTCATTTCGTTCTTTTCCTCCTCTTCCTCTTCGTCTCCCTGCTCTTCGTTAGCCTGAAAATAAAGTGCAACAGAAGTGATGTAAGTTCAGTTCAATGCTATGATGGGCGGTACCACAAGTGTAAGTGTGAACAAGAACACTACACTTACGTTGGCAAACTCTTGGCTCTCACAAGTCATGGGTTGGTAGAAGGCAGCCTTCAATGAGTTGACAGCATACTCAGTGATATCAGCACTATAATTTTCCTGTTCAGCAGCAATGATACTATCAAATGATGCAAGATTGGTGTGAATGGTACAGTCTTCGTCCAAGAAAGCTCCAATCTCGAAAGTATCTGCGTAGTCACTGCAGATTGGACCGATGTAAACTGGCTGTTCATTGATGTAAGTGCCAGTCTCTTTGCAGTTGGCAACCTCCTCGATCCATTCAGCGATGTAAGCTTCACGTTCTTCCCTTGCGGCTGCTTGACTGGCAAGTGCATCATCGTCAGCATCGTTGGCAAAGCATTGGAGGGTGCTACACTTGTTGCAATCAATCTGTTGTTTGAGTCTGCGGTCTGGACCCTCCTCTTCCTCTTCGTCCCCTGACTCTTCATCGCCAGAACCCTCTTCCTCTTCATCCCCGGATGGACCTTCGGATTCCTCCTCCTCCTCTGGCTCTTCTTCGTCTTCGCCCTCTTCGGCTTCCTCGTTGGCAGCACCATAGGCTTGAGCAACCTCTTCAGCAACGGCAGTACTAAAGTAGGAACAGCATGAAAATGAGTAACCATGGCACTTGAAAGGCAATTACAATTATTATGACACATGATGTGCAAACTCAAAACTCACCAGTAGTCCTGGTTTGCCTCGCATTGTTCACAGTAATCTTTGCGCTGGTTGACTTCCTTCATCCCTACAACAGACAAGTAGGTAGATAGATCGACCATAAAAACCTCTGAGTCATCTTCAGTGCATCCATAGCCATTAGCGTCGTTGCAAGCATAAAAGAGTACATAAGATTTCAAAGACAAGACGTTCCCATTCTGCACCTCGTCGACGAAGTTTTCATTGAAGAGATCTTCACTCTTGGTCTTGATATCAACGCATTTACCAAATGAAATTCTGTAGGATCCATCTACTTGCACTTGCTCCTCGTTTGCGTCCTCCAAATGACGAGATGGCTTCTTGTATGGAACGGCTTTTTGGAGGAGTGCTTCGGTTTTAGGTTCGCCACGGCGGAGACGGCGTTCACTGCCAAGCTTGATGTACTTTGCGGAGGCGGCGTTGGCAGCGGCAAAGGCGCCTGAGAGGGCAATAAGAGAGAACTTCATGGTGCAGGTGTAGAAAATATGTTGGAATGCCTCGTTGATCGTTGAGATGTTGTTGAGATTTTATGCAATCGACGAGTGGAAGCGAGTGAGCCATTTTCGGCAACTCCGTTGAGTTCAGTTGATATTGGAGGGATACAACAGTTTGGCATGGGAAATCTCGCGTTTAACGGCTAATTCGATTATGCCTTTTCCAGAAAGACTCGCTTTAAAATATACTAATTCCTATTTATTCAATGATTTAAATTGTCAAATCTGATGCCAAAAAGCACCTCCGGATGGGCTTAAGTCAAATCCGTATTTTTGCCTTTTTTGCGCTACCTTCCAAGTATTAGTATTCACATAGCGAAAAAACGGGTAAATAACAGGTCTTGGCGGTACCTACTCGGATCACAGACATCACAGCCCCCATCACCCATCCCTATGTATCACCTCCCATCACAATAGATCACAATCAACGATCAATCTTTCCATTGTTCATCGTAATAGATCGCAATCCAGCGTTATTCATCATGATATCACGGGTTTCCGCGTTGATCGCAAGCACCACAATAGTGGACCCTATACTCTCATTCGTTCTTCCCCGAACCTCTAATTTAACGCTATTGTCGTCGCCACGAAATCCACCAAATTTAATATCAAAATCACCATCGATCTTTCGTATTGGTTCTCAATCATCTAAAAACCCTGCTCGTTCGGCCAGATACAACTCTTCTTCATCGGGAAATGCTACGTTGGAATCTATTGCAGAGTCATTAAAAACTGGTCGGGTTAATCGTGTGATGATTGTTTCGGGGGCAGGTGCGTGTAATCAGTATCCTCTGTATCTACCATATGAAATGAACATGACAACTGATGATTTAAGTCCATTTTAACAACGCCAGGCGTGAGCTGTTCTGCGGGGATACCTGACTTTCGAACACCTGGCTCTGGTTTGTGAGTTACACTTCTTTTTACTCATCATGGATTATCAATACTATTCATTATTCTGTAATGATCACTACTTGCACTTATCAAAAAATCATCTTGTGGTTGATTTATTCCAGGTATGATAATCTGCATAAATTCAATCTACCGTATCCAGAAGCCATCTTTGATGTAGATTTTTACGTCCGAGATCCTATGCCGTTTGTGACATTAGCAAAAGAAATATGGCCTGGAGTTAAGTACAGGTGAGCAATCCTTACATAAGGTTCATCCAGTATCCAGTAAAATCAGAAAGTGTTGACCACACTATCATCCGATTATAATTTCCCTCTACACTAGACCGACATTGACACATTGTTTCTTCAATCTGTTAGACGAGAAAGGCTTGCTTAAACGAGTCTACACACAAAATATCGATGGACTCGAGGCTGTTGCAGGAGTAAACCCCGAAAAATTGGTCGAGTGCCACGGACATTTTCGATCGGCATCGTGTGTTGCATGTCAGAGAAAATATGATGCTGATTCGTGTAAGACTAGTATGGTGGAGAAGGGTGAAGCACCTTCCTGTAATACTTGCGGAGGCATTGTGAAACCAGACATAACATTCTTTGGAGAAGTGATGCCCCAACGCTTTGCTGAGTTGATTCATGATGATTGTGCTTCTACTGATTTGGTCATTGTGTTGGGAACATCGTTGCTTGTGGCCCCTGTTGCCAATATTCCTGATTGGGTTTCAAGTGGTTGTGTTAGATTGTTGGTGAATAGAGATATTGTTGGGAGTTTTAGACTCAACAATAAAAATGATGTCATTTTACAAGGAGACTGTGATGAAGGAGTACGAGAGTTATGCCGACTCATGGGGTGGGAGGAAGAACTCGATAAAATGTTCAGCGACTTGAAATAGGTGTGTGAGCAAGGTGACAAAGCATTAATAGTCAAACAGAGTCCAAGTTAAAATTGGGATCAAGTAATTAAATTTCTCTTTCTGGAAAACAAAAATTTAGTGTGGCTGTCTAACAAATGAAAATGGCAAAAATAGAATGGGAACACTAGGTCACATTTCATATGTAATTAAACAAAGCAAATTGTTTTTGGCACACAATTTTGCAGCAGTCAGCGTTTGCCTAAAATCCAAATCCCTTGTCTCATAGAAATGTCACCAGCTTTGCCCAGAGCATTCTCAACTTAGGGTCATGTTGGCAATGCTGGGGTTTTGTTGGTTGGTGCAATTAATTGATTACAAGTAGCCTCAATCATCTGAATCTGAACACTTGTTTTCGTTCGGGTGCATCTATGCCAAACTCTTTTAAGCCATTAATTCATTTCTTTCAATCCGCGTAATTTCATGCCAAAATATGTTCAAAAGAGATTGTGAACATAGGTTAAAAACTGTTATTGTATGCAGAATTCATTGTGTTGACTTCTAGAATTGGATGTCTCCAAGTTCGTTCGAAGTGGGCGTAATGTAAATTAATCTAATTCGATGTGTTAATTGAGTTAACTTTTGTTTTAATGAGCACTCATGGGTGCTCTGGTTTTTTTAGGCAAAACAGGGTTCTAGTTGTCATTCAAAAGGATTGACTAGAATAACAGTAAAAGCGGATAAAAGCAATCAAATTGTCAAGGTCAAAATAATCAAAAGAATATATTGGAGACATTTTTGTGTGCCATTGTTCCCATATTCCAACACAACCTATTGCACTGATAAGAAAAAAGGTATAGATTTGTTTCCGCAACATTTCCACAAGAAGACTAGCAAGGGCATAGTGGCTAAAATGTCCAATTTCACATAGAATTATGAGTTTGTAAATGAAGAGACTGCTTGTTGGTTAGATACATGAACATGTGTCTACTTTTTCTATCGGAGGTCCTGTGGCCAAAATACTTCCACCTCGATATATTCCCCCATCGCCGTTGCCTTCTCGGTTGTAGAAAAATTCCAACACTCATGTTTCGACCAATCTCGGCCCCTAAAGCTATGTTTGACTCCATTCCAAATACAGTTTAGGACACTGTCTTATAGGGAGCCTCTCGCACTTGCATAGTTAACACCACCAGAGTAATTAGATAAAAGCTTCAATTGATTAATTAGTAGCATGTCGATGATGCAATATTTCCCACCAACTGATGCAAAAGCAAGTTTCACTCGGAACGTTTGGACAATGCTTGCTGTTGGTTGCATACATTAGGGGTAACTATGAAGCTGATTTGTAACTGCAATTCTGGAGAAAAGTAATTGTGGGATAAAAGATCAATGCATTGAGATTGACTGGTGCAAGACAAAGAAATGTCAGCAAAGTATTAAACAATTGTTTGAAATTGTATAAAATTTCAATGAACACATCATATCTATAATCACACCCCCTATCACAGTATCTTGCATTATCTAGCTTATCCTGAGGCTCCTTGTATTAAATAATAGATTCATGACCACTTGCCTTAAGGTCATTTTCTCTCCTTTCATCCAGAGGTGATCTAATTCATATTTAGATAATGATTGCTGGTGTAGAAACAAGTAATCTATCTGAAATCTGATATAGATTACTGTAACTTAGTAGGTTGAAAAGGAACAAAAATACTGAAATATTATTTCTTTCTTCGGTGCTTGTGTTTGGACTTTGATGGTTTGGACTTCTTCTTTGGTTTAGCCCCATGAACAGATACAGAACTGTCCTCCTCCTCGTCTTCTTCTCGGGGCACTGGGCACAAGTCTAGGCGGATTTTAGGAAGTGGTTTAACTTCAACTGTCACAGGATTAGGATTTTTTGGAAAGTTGGAAAAGTCTGCAAAATCATCTATTGGAGCATTTTGTCTGTTTCTGGAAGGCTCGTCCACTTGTGGCACAACAGTTTTTTGAAAGGTACTCATGGGAACAGAGTGCTTTGATGCTGGTATGGCATGTGGTCTGGGGTCAACTTTCTTCGCTGGTGGGGCGCTGATCCGTCTTGGTGACGGATGAGATTTGTCTCTTGAAAATTGTTTCATTGTATTTGCATTAGTCGCACTTGTATCATGAGGCAGAACGTCTTTGAAGGATGTCATGGATGAGTTCCTTGTACCTGAAGTTTTTGATGGAGACACAATTTTGGATGTTGTTGTCCTGGGTTGGGCTCTCGATGGTGAACTTTTTCCTTTGGATGAAGGTGCTGGCACAGTGCTATACACATCAAGAAAAACTGCCAATAATCCTTAAATTAAGGTATGATGGTAGGTTGAAACTATAGTCAGGCCCATTGCACATAACTGATGTTTTATCGAGCAAGATAAGAAGCTCACCTTTTCCTTCAACCCCATACCTCATTTTCATTTCATCTAAAACAAGAATATACGCTTTATGAACAGCTTGTTGGTCACTTAAATTCTTTCCAGCAGGCCGGAGCTCTGTTACAACTCTAGCTTCACAGCTTTGAGGACTAGATGATCGAACAATTATCCGAGCTTTGGCAGAGAATCCTCTTCTTGGCATTCTGTCTGTAATCGAAAAAGCAAATTGCTGACTATTATCGCTTTCTACAACAATACTCTCTGATAGTCGAACCATTTCTTGATTACGTAATCGTCCGTAGCTAACAGACCTTTGAGCTCCAGCCATGGAACCGCTGGAAATCAGCTGCTGCTCTGTCAAGTTTTTGTCTAATTCTCTTGTAGATCCTGGGGCAAACATCCACTCTGTTCGGCGAAAATCTCTATCGCCACGCCACCCTTCCCAAGCAGCAATGACAGGAGAAGTAGAATCCAGAAACAGAACTCGGCATATTGCAAGTGGCAGTGGGAGAGAAACATTTGTGGCTACGTCGTTGCATATTTCTTTTCCAAGCTCATAGATTGGTGTGGGTTGTCTGCGTGGACTGTTAGAAGAATCAGCTGCTTGTCTCATGAAATTTCTTGATGGTACTTGTGCCCAGCTAGATCTTTTCTCTGGGACAGGATTTGTATCATTTATCTTTGCAGGGTCGGTTTGTTGTGCAAAGGGGGCAGCGTTTTCATTGTTATCTGAATCACTGCTTGAGCCCGGCTCGCCTATTGATGAATATTTTGATCTGTCATCAAGGTCAATCTTCGCCTGTGCAGTCATTTGTCTAGTTTTATCAAACCGAGCACGAGGTGATTTAAGAGATCCTCTGGCTGATGTTGGCGAGACAGCACCTTTATTCAATGTGCCTCCAAGCTTGTTTAATGGAACTCCCCCTCTGACACCCAAGCGCGCCGATTCGCATTCAAGGAGCAGCTTGAGGCCACATACTAAAAGTTCTGCCTCATTGTTTGACCCTGCAATAAATAGCAGAGATTTTCCAGTGACGTCTTCAATTGAAATAATCCGTAAGTGTTCTGTTGCGTCGTCTGGACTTAGTCGGACAGTCACCTAGAATATGTGGATTCAAAGCAATGTCAGAACACTATCACCTGGCATAGATTTGAAGAAAATCTCACATACATTCGGGTCCTGCGAAAGGAGAGTTATATCTGTCATGGACATAGATTGCTTGTGTGATAGTTTCACGTTTCCGGTATTGATAGTAACAGTCTGTTCCTGTTTTGTAGATTGAGCAACGTAAAAAAGAGAATACAAATAAATAACTAATCCAACTTGAACAACTCACATCTTCATCAGTCTTCGAGGGAGCAAGACTACTGGCTATAGACATGTCATCCATTGTGGTTGCATCGCCATTTTCTTTGAGTTTAGATACAAAGCCCAATCTGAATGAACGTAAGAAGATTGGCGTATTATCTGAGAAACCACAGAAGCAGCACCGTCTCACTCACCTCAATGAACCAACCTCCGGTAACATTAGCCATAATGTCCGCCTTTCCCTTCGTGTCATACCACTGCGAGTTGGAGGGGCATTGGGTAATAGTCTTTGAACAGCAACACCACCATACATGAACTTCTTAAACTTAGTTTCGAATATGGCGAATTCATCTGCTTCTTCTGTGTTGAGTGTTGTGAGAAAGGAGTAGAGGGGGTAGCCAGATGTTCTGTCGTTGTTTTCCAGAATTTCTCCTTTTCTTGCTATTGTGGAACGATCATATCGCCAGTCGTTCATAGCATCCTTTCTTAGCAATTTGGGTGGACGCGGTAGCTCATTCACATCATGAACATATTCAACGCTGGTGGCACAAAAGAATAAATCAGCCAAATGAATAATCATCGCAGTCATCACATACACAGCTAGTCTAGAACTTACCTATGAAGTGCTGCATACAAATCTTCAGCTTCTTGTGGAGGGGCTACTAATCCACCAAGTATATCTTTTGCAGGAGTGTCTGACAGCATTGAAAACTTGTAAGCTCGAGCATTGATATCGTTTCTAGTGAAGAATTTTAACCCATCTACACTCATCCCAAAATATAGACCTTGAGATTTCGCATAAGCCACCATTGGCGCAATATCCGAACCATCTTTACCCTTCGTCTTCTTTTGTTGTCGCTTACTCATTGCTGTAGACTCCATGGTAGTATCGTCGAAGACTGTGCTGTTTCCCTCATTGCCTTCATCTTCGCTATCACCTTGCTGTATTTGGTCTTCAAGATTGCGACTGCCAGCACACGCTCCAAGACTAGCAGCACCGTAAGCTTCTCTGCCGCAATTTGCGACCGATATGCCAATGTTCCCACCCAACGCAAAATTGCCACCGCGTTGAAAGTGCTCAACGCCTTCTTTGGTTTGTAGAATAAACATGTAATCAGCAACCTCTAAACCAAATTGCATTCCAACACCGAGACCATAAACTCCAATCGCTGATGGAGCTGACCAAGTCCCATCAGGTAGTCTTGCAATTATTATGCCCGAACCTGCTTGTAAGGACACACCCACAACAACTTTGGACGTCCTCACAAAGCCCAATCCAAGAGCATTTTGAATCATGCCTCGGATGGTGGATGCTTCTATGTTATCATCGTTTGCAGCACCAGCAGCTCCGGCCCGATCTGGACTCGTAGCCACTGATGGATCGTAAATTGTACTATTTTCTCCATCATCCCCATAAAACACACCATCTGCACCTCTTTTCTTATTGTTGCTACTAGGTGCCAGCTGCCGAATCAACGCCGCAGCTCGATCACACTCATCATCCATTCGAAATGACGGAATGCCAAATAAAGAGCCTCGAAGTGATAATCCAGGGCTTCCCCAAATGCCCTTTCGTGGATTGGTAAGTTGTTTCCTCTGCACTGTTCGGCGAAACACCATAACAACGGGATACAACTGCTGTTCTATATCAGTGTACACAATCTCGTCCCCACCTCCACCACGCTGCCTACGCGGAGATGGAATGCCTTCCCTCTTGATCGGTGATGTTGGCATATCCATCATCATGGCATCTTCATGACTCCTCTTCCCTCTATTCTGCCCATCAGGATAAAATTCATCACCTTCTTCCAAATTATCCCGATCTTCAGGTTTGAAACAGGCAGTAGCATTTCTTGCTACATTTGTTACATTCTGTGTCACGACCTTGGCAGTCTTGTTGTCAGGCAGCGACGGTACACATCGAGATGACAAGTTGTATTTTTTTGATTTGCCTGCTTCAAAGACCCCTCCAATAGAATCCACTGCAAGTAAGCTATTTGTACTCTCATCAATTGTCAATTCATCCAAATGATTGGTGGGTACATTTCTCGCCGGTGTGACAAACGCCGAATTCGACTTTCTTTGTGGTGTATTCAAACCAGTACTATTCAAAACCTCATTATGATGATTCTCTCTTTGTTCACGAGGAGGCAAAGTACACCCCACAAACAAGTTTCTTAATTCCTCGTAGCTAGTTCTCATCCCCCTTTTTTCACATTCAAATGCAAACAGCGCAGCTTTTTCATCTAACCTCTTCTTTTCTCTATCCAACTCTTCTCTTTCCAATCGACTATTTTTTCGTCTGCTGCTAGTTCTGGGGTTGTTTGTACTTCCAACACTTCCCGGAGAATTCATAGTCTCGATACCCGCAGCAACATCTTGTTCAGAGTCAACCATGGATTGACGTAGGTGGATGGAGGAGAGATGGGGTTCAAATTGCGGACCGCCTACGACACATGCAAATTGAAGGCAGTCACGGGGGAGGATTCCGGAATTAGCAGCCGGGGAAGTTGGGTCAACGGTGCGGACGTAGGCTCGAGAGTTTATTTCTAGGAAGGTTAGGCCTAGGTCTGTGTATTGGTTTGGTATTATTGTTTCGTTTATTTCGTCGTGTAGGTAGGTATGGTACCCCCATTGCAATTAAGTGATAGGAAGAAACATGAGTTAGTATAAGAGTTAAATTCATTCAAAATGTAGCCCATTGAGATAGGCTGTCCAAGGTTTAAAGGAGGAGCATTATAGTGTTCTCATCAAAAATTGCAGCAATTCATGACAGGTGATAATCATTAGCAAAAGGTATTTTAATTCCACAAATCAATGAGAGAAGACACAGCAGCAGCACAACATGTTTGAATTCGGCACATCTAAATCATCTGATGGGAAATAAACTAAAACATAAAACAAGATAAGCGGTAGCCAGTGCTACAAAATTAGCACATGACACATGCAATTGCTGGAAAAAACAGGCTCAAACAAGGCATAAGAAACAACAACAAAACATTCCAGGTGAAAAATTGCAGCAACGCATGAGAAAAGATAATTATTAGAATCCGGTCTTTTTTATTGCACACATCAACGAGAGAAGACACAGCACCAGAACGACAGAATTGAATTTGGCACGTTTCATTCATCTGATGGGGAAAATAGAAACATAAAACAAGATGTGTGGCAGCCAGGCCTACAAAAAATTTAAACATAAAACAAGATTATAGCGGCAGCCAGTAG